>JAXBDA010003971.1:0-31451 GCA_036023075.1 Gaultheria prostrata | reverse complement strand
ACGCTGGGTTCCCTCAGCTGTGCTCTCTTTATTAAATTGCATTCAGTACATTAGCTTAGTAAATTAATTAACAAACTCCATTGAATCAAGGGGTGGCTACCTAAGAGCCAGTTAACTGCAATTCACAATTTTGAGTCAAGCACTTCAGTCGTCTCTGTGGTTCGACTCCGGTACTTCCGGATTATTGTGCTACATTGATCAGTTGTCCTACGCTTGGAACGTGTTTTGAGTCTTTATTTTTATACACCTGGTCGGTCAAGCACCTATGATAAGATTTCTTGGAATTTTCTTCTAGACACCCTTATCTTTTTTAATTTAAATTCCTCTTGGACTGCGCTTATAATGAATTTTGTTTCTGGTGTTAATTCCTCTATCCTTTGGAATGGAGAGATTCTTGACGAGTTTGCTCCGGGAAGGGGACTGAGACAAGGGGATCCTCTATCCCCTTATTTATTCGTTTTATGCATGGAAAGGCTTTCTATTCTCATTAATAATAAACATGAAACAGGAGAATGGAAAGGTCTTAAAGTGGCTAGAGATTCCCATGATATTACCCACTTATTTTTTGCGGATGACCTCATTCTTTTCGGTCAAGCCAATATATCCACATGTAAATGCATCATGGAGGTTCTGAATGAGTTTTGTGATTTATCGGGACAAGGCTCGTAGAATAAGTCACTTTTGTGGCATAGCCCTGACTAATGATTTAGGAAGGTACCTTGGGGTTCCCCTAATCCACAACCGGGTCAGCAAGAACCATTTTAAACACATCATTGAAAGGGTCCAATCCAGACTTGCTGGATGGAAATCTAGTACCTTGATGCTGGCAGGCAGAGCCACCCTTATTCAAGCCTCCTCGTCCACAATACCTAGCTACACTATGCAAACCATGCACTTTCCTTCTAGTGTTTGTGATAAACTTGATCGTATTAATAGAGACTTCCTATGGGGAGATACTCCGGACAAAAAGAAAATTCACCTCATTAATTGGAATAGTGTCTGCAACAACAAAGACAGAGGAGGCCTTGGTCTAAGGAAAGCCAAAACTCAAAACTTAGCCCTTCTTACTAAATTAGGATGGAAGGTGGCTAACAATGAGGATAGCTTTTGGATTACCATTCTAAAGGATAAATATTTACAACGTCATACCTTACATTCATGGCCTTCCAATAGAAAAGTATAATTAAAACTAGAGACATTCTTCGAAAAAGGACTAAATGGACCATAGGGGATGGTAAAAAAGTGGACTTATGGAACGATTGGTGGTGTGGGGACACCCCTCTTGCTGAAAAACTGCCAGGGATTCATACCTTGAATAACACCAAGGTTGCTGATATTATTGAAAATGGTACTTGGGAGTTGTCTGCTATTGACCATTTGCTTAATGATAGCGTGAGAACTGATATTGTTAATACTGTGCTACCTATGTTCTCCCAGGCTTCTGACCACCCTTCGTGGGTGGAATCCAGCAATGGTAACTGCTCGGCCTCTAATGCTTATGATTTTATCAACAAGGACAGCACTGAATTAAAAGGTTGGAAGTGGTTCTGGAAAATGAAACTGCCACAAAAATTCAAATCCTTTCTTTGGCTCATTTTCCTACCAATGAACTTCGTTCGTGCTAGAAGAGGGATTACACCCTCAGACTTATGCCCGAGATGTAATAGCTCTGAAGAAAATTTGGACCATTTATTCAGGGAATGCTCTAAAGCTCATGCTCTATGGGACAAAATCCCCTCGGGTCAGTATATGAGAGGAGGATTCAATAATTCCATTTCAAAGTGGATCTCGGTAAATGTGAAAAAAGAATAAATTCTTCAATATGGAACAAGCATCCCCTGGAACATACTTTTTTGCACCACTTTGTGGCAAATTTGGAAGGATAGAAACAAAAAAAGCTTTGATAATTTGGAAACAGTTCCTGAAGTAAGTTCCAGACTGCTATGTACCTATGCCACCGAGATAGTGGAAGCCTTTAAGTCTCCTCTTGTTACTGGCCCACCCAAAAACCATCAAACTCTTTGGAAACCTCCTTTCACAGGTTCCCTCAAATTGAATATAGATGGATGTTGGTATGAGAGCATGGGCAAAGGTGGTTTGGAGGACTTTTCATAAATGAGCAAGGGGAATGGATCCTGGGATTTTATGGGAAATGCTAGCTAGATCAAGCTTGGAAACGGAACTTTGGAGTATATACAGAGGCTTGACAATTATCCTTGAGAAGGGATTATACAACGTTCACATTGAAACAGATTCCCAAATTGGTGCTATTCTTTTCAACGATGGAGCTAATCTCAATCATCCGCAAAGTAACATCATCAATGACTGGAAGTATCTCCACAACCGAACTGGTTACACCTTAACCCATATCTACCGGGGTGCCAACGAATGTGCTGACTTCCTAGCTGGATTTGGAGCTGAACAAGAAGAGGACCTAGTGGTGGCCGATGCCCCTCCCTTGGCCATTAGAAAATTCATGACAAGGGATAGGCTTAACCTTCGATCAATCCTTGATTAACTTGATGGTTATGTACGTTTTAGCTACTGCTATGCTCTGTTTACCTAAGCTGGTTTGTACCAAACTCACTGCACCTCTGATGCAGATCTTTCCTCCTTTTTAGTTCGTAATATATTTCCGACGTACCAAAAAATAATAATAATTATTATGTTTTCTTTTACTATTCGTACCTTTGTTGTCTATGCCTTTTTGAACATGCTTAATTTATTGCAAACACAACAAAAAATCTGTTGAACTACATTTTGATGTCAGATGGGGCTACTACAGTTGTTAAAAAAATACTCCCTCCGTTGAGTATTCCATTTTGGGTTGTCCCTTAATAAATGCGTATTTTGAAAAGTTAATGGAAAAATAGTTAATGAATAAAAGTAGAGGATTATTTTGAAAAGTGGAAGTAAATCTTGATGTGAATTGTGTAAAAAAATGGAGGTAAAAGTTGATGTAAAAATAATATTGATAGATGATGTTCCTTTAATAAGTTGAATTTACAAATTAACACACTTAAAAAAGAACGGATGCATGGAGTACAATATTTTTTGGAACTCGAACTCAAGATATCTTTCATAACGGGATTATAAATGATCATGGAGAGTTTCTCCTAATTTAATTTTTGATGATGTCATGAGGAGTATTGTTAGTTTTTAGTATTTTTCTGTTAAGCTTTCTGTCAAGAAACATATTAGATTAATCATTTTTCTTGATAAGATGAATCAGAAAATTATAAAATTGTCGACTGAAATTGAAAAAACTTCAGACAAGATGACCTAAAAACACAATACCTAATCTTTTTTAATCTTTGGGGAGTTTCATTTACTTTTTTTTTTCATAGTTTTTACTTTTTATGTTTACCCATCAAGTTAATGGGTAATCCAAACAAAGAACACAAAACATTCATAAATTGGATGAGAGATATATGTTTTTGCATTCCTACAAAAAATACGTT
The DNA here is from genome assembly GCA_036023075.1 of Gaultheria prostrata. NCBI lineage: Eukaryota > Viridiplantae > Streptophyta > Magnoliopsida > Ericales > Ericaceae > Gaultheria > Gaultheria prostrata. The sequence continues at coordinate 27,990 of JAXBDA010003971.1, read as the reverse complement.
GAGAGAAATACCCAAAATGATACAGGCTAAATGGGCACACAAAGTTAGACTAAATTGCCAGCAAATTTCATATATACCATGCAAATATGATACTTACTAAATTAAATATAACCTAAAGATTTAACTTAACTGTTGATAATAAATAAAATAAAAAGTTTAACTTAACTAGTGATAATAAAAAATATTATAAAAATCACTTAATTAGGATTAATGATTGTCATTTTCAGAATTATACTTTATAAACTGAATTCACAATGAGAGGTGAACTTTAATGTACTTTTTTATCTAAAAGAATTTGAGAGTAAGAAAAAATAAATATCATTTCCTTAAAGGACTAGATAGTCCTTTCCAGGCCCTTCCCGGCCGGCTCCGTTTTGATGATTGGGACAGTTGATATTTTAGACCTTGTCGAGGACATTAGGCACACAAAAAATTGTATTAATCGGATATCGTTTGATGTGCTCTCGAACACTTTTTTTTTTTTTTGGTACTTCGGAAATGCATTAAACAAAGCTAGAAGAACAACAAAGTCATGCCACCGAAAGTGGCTATAGAGTTATAGTAGAACAGCATAAGGAAACTTAAACAAGTTTGCGCAACAAAGCACAGCATATCAAAAGAGAGACTAGCTGGTCTAGAATTTGCCTAAGGTTTAGGCCGTCCCAAATGAGAAACTCTCTTAAAGAGAGGGTAGTTCTCAAGAATTTGGCTCCTTCATTCATGAGGCTGACAACCACCAATGCGTCCGATTCACTTGTCCATTGTCTCGAAACACGTTTATCACTAGAAAATTGAATTTTGATCAAGTCTTGTAATATTTTCTAAACCCATTTTTCTTGAGATAAATATGTTTGGAAATAAATATGTTTCGAAAATACATTAAAGGGTATCTGATTATCATGAATATTAACATGCCTAATGTTTCTTACTATGTTTAAAATATCAACGGACCCAATAATCAAAACAGAATTGGGAAGGGTCTGGAAAAAACCCGAACATGACCGATCGACCAGTCACTCCAAGCGATGGGAGAGGATCCGATTCCATATTTTATTTTATTTTTGATCGGCAAAAAAGAATTTATTAGCCTTGGAATTAAGATACAAAGATAAATGGATCAAGGGCATACCGGTAAAAGCCACCCGAGAATCCCAAAATTGGTAAGAAACCAACCAAACCCCAATTCCGATTCCATATAGAAGGTGTATTAGAATAAACTATTTTAATTAAAAGTGCTGGGTAAATAGAATAATGGTTCTAATATCAAGGGTAAAGTTACATGTCTTTCAGGGTCGGTGGCAATTAACACAAATTATGTTAATCCTTGAAATGGAAGTTGTTAAATTATTACATTCTTTGCAATTCGTTAAGATTTGATCACTTGATACCTTTTTAAGGTAAGTTCTGATGGAAGATTAGAATATTTGAGTTTTTGCTTGAGATTATATGTAATCACAAATCTTGGTTCCGTTTCTTTTTTTTTTGGTTGACCTCTTGTCAACTTTTTGTTGTTCTCCTTTTGGGTCCTTGGCGGCATTTGTTTGTCGCGTGTTGAGGTACCAACTTGGGGTGCCTTCTCGCGTGGTGACGCCTCTTCCTTGGCCCCTTTTAATCTTTGTAATGTGTTTTCAAAGATTAATTAAATCTCCTTTGGCTGTTCAAAAAAAAAAGGTAAGTTATGACGCTATGTGAAGAATGTCCGGGGGCATCTTGAGAATATCTCAATTTTGACCTCTTAGGAAGTTGTATTTTAGCAATTTTTAAAATCCACATACTAGAAATAGAATCTCTTTTCTTATTTGTGGTAGATTGTTATTAATTCATGGGATGCTTGTGCCCCATGGTAATGATTAAGATTTATTGGATTTGAGTTTGTTAAATAAATTGATTGTTTTGTGTTTGATGGTATTACTTAGTTTTAACTTGTGGATTTTGCGGGTCAGAGGATTCTGGTTTTACGGCCAATCACTTCTTATTTAGGGGAAGGGGCCGGCATGGCACAACACACATTTTCATTGTAATGAAAAATTCAAGATCTTAACTTGCACTACATTAATATATATATTGTTGCCTTGGCTATTGGTAATTGGGGAAACCACAATGTCAGCGTTTCATCACCACAGTAACATTTTGATTGAACAACTAGAAAAATAATTTTGTCACCGAAAATGTTGTTCTTGTTTTTTATCAGCAATGGCAAAAGAAATGAATTTGTATTTTTGCAAGTCCAAACAGTGTAAATTACTTGTCTAGTTTTTATTAAGCAAGCAACTGTAATAATTTATGTATGGCATAAGGTACAACTAAAACAAGCTAAAATTAATTACAAAAGACTTGCGAATTGGCAGTTAACTGTTTCTATTAATTAGGATTAACCATAGTAATGACGCCAGCCCATCTTTTAGTTATTTTGAGCGCATTATATTTTTGTCAATGTTCGACTTACACACGCATCGCATATACCTCGGTCTCTAGTAGTAGTGGCGCCAGCCCATGTCTTTAGTTGTTTAATTAAACAGAAATCCAAATGCCAATAAATTACTCATACATAAAAATAAAAAATAAAGGAAAGAATCTCGTATGAGCAAGGCCTTTTCACCTGCATGACCTTATATATAGTACCGGACTTCTTTTTGTCACCATAACCACAAGCCTCTCTAGTCTCTACATCTCTCCCTTCTCTACTTTTGCATTTAGAGAGAGAGAGGGAGCGCAAAATATGAGAAATATTCCAGATTTTCCCTCGGGGAGTCCTTCCAAGATATCCCCATCCTCCGAGGACAGTACGCGTTCTCACACTGAGCAAGTTCTAATTTCAATGCCTCCATTTGTCGAAAGCAAAAGAGAAGTAAGCCAAAAGTCCGATAAGTCAAAAGAGAGGCTATCGGTCATCTTGCAGAGAGAGCAAAATAGAAATATTCCAGATTTTCCCTCGGGGAGTCCTTCCATGATATCCCCATCCTCCAAGGACAGTACGCGTTCTTGCACTAAGCAAGTTCTAATTTCAATGCCTCCAGTTGTCGAAAGCAAAAGAGAAGTAACCCAAAAGTCCGATAAGTCAAAAGAGAGGCTATCGGTCATCTTGCTCGATCAAGGCCTTTTCACCGTCTACAAGCGACTCTTTGTGACTTGTTTGGCTGTAAACATTACCTTATTGGGTATCTTAGCAGTCAAAAAATTTCAATTTGCTAAACGTAGAGCTACTCTTTTTTCCATTGGCAACCTTCTTGCTCTGACACTCTGCAGGAGCGAGGCATTCTTGCGAATTGTTTTCTTTCTTGCGGTGAAAGTATTTGGGCATTCGTGGGTCACACTCGAAGTCAGGAACACCGTAACATCCGTCCTCCAATCCCTAGGAGGGATCCACAGTGGCTGTGGCATTTCCTCTCTCGTCTGGTTGATTTACGCTTTAATCCTTACTCTCATAGACAGAGAAAACTCTTCGCCTGGCGCCATTGCCGTTGCAACTGCCATTCTCTTTCTCCTTTGGGTCTCTTGTTTGGCAGCATTCCCTCTCGTTCGCCACGTCCACCACAATGTCTTTGAAAGGATCCACCGGGTGGCTGGTTGGACCGCTCTCGCTCTCCTTTGGGCCTTTATCATTCTCACAATCACTTATGACCCCAAAACAAAATCATACGATTACAAACTTTGTTCAAGACTGATAAAAAATCAAGAATTTTTTTTCACTATAGCCATAACTGTACTCATAATCACCCCGTGGATTACAATGAGACGGGTCAAGGTTGATGTCTATTCTCCTTCAAAACATGCTTCGATCGTAAAATTCCAGGGTGTTGTAAAACCTGGTCTATTAGGCCGGATAAGTCCATCCCCCTTATCGGAATGGCATGCCTTTGGAATCATTTCGGATGGAAAAAAGGAGCACATGATGGTTGCTGGTGCAGTCGGTGACTTCACTAACTCTTTGGTCTCAAACCCACCGAGTCATCTATGGGTTAGAACCATTAATTTCGCTGGACTGCCTTACCTAGCGAACATGTATGAAAGAGTTTTGGTGGTGGCAACAGGCTCAGGCATTGGCGTCTTCTTATCGTTCGTGTTGCAACCTTGTGCGGCTAATGTATGCTTGCTTTGGGTGGCAAAAGGGATTGAGCAGAATTTCGGAAAAGAGATCAAAGACTGGGTGACTGGGCACCCAAAAGAAAAGGCGATTATTCATGACACTCAGGTGCTTGGACGACCCAACTTGCCGCAAATGACCGTTGACGTGGCGAAAAATTTGGGAGTTGAGGTTGTAATTGTTACTAGTAATCCAGAAGGGAGTAGGGATATCGTCAATGCATGCAAGGCTGCTGGTATATCTTCCTTTGGCCCTGTTTGGGACTCTTGAAATGATAGTCAGAGGTTGAATGAAAATCATCCTTTTAGAATAAAATTTATATAAACAGTGTTTGTGCAAAAAGTTTCACTCGAAACTTTTAGTTATATAAACAGTGTTTGTGCGAAAAGTTTCACTCGAAACTTTTTAGTACTGAATACTAATCTTCATTGTCTTATTCCACAGCTCCACTTGTGGAGAAGTGGGATTAGTATTGAAATTATATAAGAGAGTTATACACTAGTTTCTGTACTTTCGGCAGTTCGGTTCATGACTCTTTCTCAGATATAATTGTGAATATTAGGTGAAGAATATTTCTTAACCTTAAAACTGTGCTTTTAGCACGCCTACAATTCTCACACACAATATTTTTCCTACTCTCACCACTTGCATATCCTTGTATTTTACTTGTGTCATTTCCGTGTTCATTTGTTTCAATAATCATTGTTCTAAAACAATACATCTAGAATACTAGTTCTAGTAATAATATTTTGGAGGATTATACATGTTTTCTGTTGCATGTGCCTGTAGTTAGAACATTATGGAACTTATTTTTTTCATTTTGGTTTCTTTTCGTTGAGGACATCTAATATAGACTTGATTACAAAAAAAAAATTTCGGTAAAAGATTACAAATTTAATTATTAATAGCTATATCATTTCTCTTGTTTACTGTAAATCTGGGTTGGAGTATATTTCCCCGAGCCCGTTGTGTAATATACTTTTGTGATCTTCCAGGTGGGTAAAAGCTTAGGGTTTGAATTACCTGAAGAAAAGAACCGGAGGGAAAAAAATGTACTGACCGTTTGTCTGATCATGACCATTTTGTCGTTGAATTATTTTTTTTATCAGCGACAAAAGATATATTAAAAACTCGACAAAGTACATCGAGAGAGCAAGAATAGAAGAAAAGGAGCAGAGAGAAACAACCAAATGTTGAGAGCTCCTACTGGGAAAATCACAAACATGAAACAAAACAAAAGGGAAGCCAGAAATACAAAGCTGCAAGCATGCCGAAGAAAACAAAAATTACAACCTAACGCGTCCGATAGCATCCAAATTGCCTTTAAAATCTTCAGATCTGTAAGTTATTCAAACCCTTGATCCAGATGAATTCATATGGTTACTTGTTGTGAGCAATTATGAATTCATGATTTATTTCGCTTGTATTCAGTTACAAATTCATGATTTTTGTACCCTCGAGATAAATTACAAGATTGCTCGTGAATGAAAATGTTCTGCAATTGTGGTTAAATTATACGGGCAATGCTTGTGTACTGCCACAAGCATTTTCATCGAAAACAATTCTCGTCACCTCGATTAGAACAAAAATATTAGATACACATCCATCCAACCACAACTCTTCACATACACGTGGAGCCCACCTCATAATAATGTGTGGGCCCCACGTATATGTAAGGGGTTGTGAATTAGGTTGTGGTTTCTCTTAGGAAATAAAAGGACCAATGTTTGCCTGATAACTCCTAGAAAATTAAGTAACTAGCTACTTCGGTGGTGCCTCGGAAAATTGTGACGAATAAAAATAGACAATAAAAAGAAATGTTACGTGCCATGTTGGATAAAGAGTTAAAAACCCTAAAAGGAAGCTTGCCATGTCGAGAAAAGACCCTAACGAGAAACATAATGTGTGTTATGTCTGATTAAACATAAGTATGATCGATTGACTGTCGACCATAAAGTGGTGTTGCTATTTGAGCTGGACTAGCTATGAGGCCAGCTCCTTATTTGTCGAGGGGGCTGAATGTAAACCAACAGGGAGTCACCTAGATATGAGGTAATTCATCTTCTATGATTGGACATTCCATATATGAAGTTCAACGGGTAGATACAATCTACATTGTGTGTGATTCGTTTTAGTACGTATTGAACAAAAGGAGATTGTCACTTAGATTCTCTCCCTCGTCCCTGAGGCATTTTGTTGATGAAGAAGTAACTAGTTAAGGAATGATATAACCCCGGAATGAATTTGATGCAGTGGCCATGGAAGAGAACTTCTTTAGGCATTTTAAGCCTAGGATGGCAAAATCGTAAATATGCGGCTGTGGAATTTTGCATCGAGCCCACTTGTTTCCGAACTGAAACGGCCCAACGATCAATACACATGGCTTTAGCCATGGTGTACGTCATTTTTTGGGCTTTCGACGCTGTTTAGGGCTCCGAAAGGCCAAATTTGCCGTTTCAGGAAAGATTTGACTTGCTAATTACTTAGGCAAGGAAAGTCCGAATTGAGCTTCACTTTCGGGGAAAGTCTAAGAATTTTCTCTAGTTTCTATTTTGTTATTATTTCCGAATTTTCCATTTTTGGTAATTTTTCGTTAATTATTGATTTGGCTTCCTTTCCGGGGCAAATCAATTAGGGTTTCAGTTTTTCCTATTTAATAAGTTGTAAGCCTTGAAGGCATGGCAGTTTTTTATTATTATTGAATGAAAAAGAGTCTAGAGAGCGTTTTCTCTAAACCAAACTTGTTTGTGTTCGATTGTTGCACGTCTTTTCTGTAGTTCATAAGGCGCCCTGCAACAGAATTCAAGGCAAGCATTCTTTTCCAATGTGCACCATGTTACCCTCGGAGGATTCATCTAAGTGGGAGCCGTCGTTAGGTCGCGACTATCACGAGGTTAGGGTTACCCTCTTGCAACCCTAATTATGATTCTCCGAAGAAAATCTGTTAACACTAAATGTGGTTCAAGTCCAAAATGGTGACTTCAACGAGATCACCTCTATTTCAGAAAGAGTTGGATGCTTGAGATTTGATAGGGGCATGAGAGATTTTCTTAATTTTGGTAACAACATGGAACTGCATGATCTTCCCATGATGGGCAGAAAGTACACGTGGTCTAATTAAACATAAGTATGATCGATTGACTGTCGACCATAAAGTGGTGTTGCTATTTGAGCTGGACTAGCTATGAGGCTAGCTCCTTATTTGTCGAGGGGGCTGAATGTAAACCAACAGGGAGTCACCTAGATAAGAGGTAATTCATCTTCTATGATTGGACATTCCATATATGAAGTTCAGTGGGTAGATACAATCTACATTGTGTGTGATTCGTTTTAGTACGTATTGAACAAAAGGAGATTGTCACTTAGATTCTCTCCCTCGTCCCTGAGGCATTGTGTTGATGAAGAAGTAACTAGTTAAGGAATGATATAACCCCGGAATGAATTCAAGGCAAGCATTCTTTTCCAATGTGCACCATGTTACCTTGGGAGGATTCATCTAAGTGGGAGCCGTCGTTAGGCCGCGACTATCACGAGGTTAGGGTTACCCTCTTGCAATCCTACTTATGATTCTCCGAAGAAAATCTGTTAACACTAAATGTGGTTCAAGTCCAAAAGACTACCACACCAAATGTGCAGTATAGAGTTGCCCATATTTTCTTAGAGTATACAATGTATTTTTAAAATCATGTGTTCTGAAAGTCAAATAAAAATTGTTATAATGTTACTTCCTCCGTCCTTTTACAGTGTGGGCATTCCCATTTTGGGATGTCCCATAATAAATGTGTATTTTAAAAACTTAATGTATAAAAGTTGTACAATTATCATTTTGTCCTTCTAAAAAGTTAGTGGGTGAATAGTTAATAGGTAAAAGTGGAAAATAATTTTGAAAAGTGGAGGTAAAAAGTGATGTGGAAAGTGTAAAGTGGAGATAAAGTTGATATGAAAGGTATAATGATGATGTTCCTTTAATAAATTAAATTTTGAAGCCACACGCTTAAAAAATGACGGAGGGAGTATTAAAAGGTGGGGGATTAATTGGTTGGCATCTTGCTAGTCTGCTTTTTCTTTCTTGGGTCGAGGTGTCTCTGTTTGCATCGAGGTTTTCCTCTTTGCTGTGATTCTTTTTGATCCTCTTCCCTTTTAATCTTTGTTCATTCAGAGATTAATAAAATTCTTACCGTTCAAAAAAAAATGGTAAATAGTTAATATATTGTACTCAATTATCATCATCTTTATATTACCTTTGCTGTACTACCTAATTAATACTACGAACCTGGAATTCCCTACCAGGGACAATATGGTGTGAAGTAGAAGATAAAAGAGAGAGAGATGCGTACATCTAGAGAAGTGTACCTGAATGATAGAAAGGTATACGACAATTATGTACTCTCTCCGTTTCTTTTTAAGTTTCTTTTTAAGTGTGTTATCTCGTAGTTTAAACTTATTTTCTCTCACATCAACTTTAACAACTTTTATATTTACTTTCCACTATTTACCCTTATCAATATAATATTACTCACTAACTTTTCAAAAATAAATCTACTTTTAATGGTAAAATAGAAATTGTACCCACTAACTTTTCAAAACACGCACTTAATAAGGGACAGCCCAAAATGGAAAGTTAAACACTATAAAAGGGACGGAGGGAGTAGTACTTTCTATACTTTGCATCGTTTTAAATACCGACCGTTATATCGGCCGTTACGTATAGGTTTTTGGCCTTTCTGATACCGTTACACCCCGGTATACATCGCAAGTGAAAACTCGCACTCGTACTGGCCAGTTCCAGTTACGTATCAATCCGTATCCGATTCACAGACCAATTCACGACCGTTACGGCTGATACTCAACCATTACGGGTTATTTAAGCAATTTAAAATTAATTTTTATTGACAAATAAATTTTAAAAATTCACGACCACTACACCTAATTCCGTATGTAACATTTCATACTGCCGAAACCGTTACACTCAAATTGTTACCATTACGTATTACGAAACCGTTATTTAAAGTCTTGATACTTTAGGGCTCGTGACTCGTTCTAATCTCTCCCGGTGGTCGTAAACTGAGGAGGAATGTCTGTGAGCGTTTGAATTGGATCTTGGGGCTAGAACACTATGGTTGTACCTTCACGAGGGAAGAATTATTAGCCTTACGAGTTACGACAATGCTTCTAGCATGCCTCTTATTCTCATAGGCAAGATCCTTTCTATACTCTCACCATTTGTTACTCTCACATTTTACTTGTGGTACGTATTTCCATGTTTACGTGTTTTAGTAATCATTATTCCAAAACAATATATTTTGAATAATAGTTCTAATGTTTTTTCGGTACAACCTACGTGGGACAATATTTTTTTTATTTTTGATCCACGCACGTAGGATGATATATATCTTGAAAGTTAATGGAGGATGCCTTCAAAGTACGAAAATTATTTTGAAGATGGCATGTTTTGGCATCAAATCAAAGATATTCCACAAGGTAAACATAAACGGATACTCAAGATGCCAATAAAATTTAAACTTAACCTCAGGAACTACACCGTGGCAGATTTTATGAGATGTTTGGGAGGAATAACAAGATTTGACATGTTCTTTGGAGCATCTTTATGAGATTTGGGTTGTTTGGACTATTTTACTTGGTCAATATTTTGTTTTTTATATCACATGTGGATGTAAGCGTAGCATTAATGCATGTGGATCAATTGGTCAAGTCGCAATTTTATCTGAATGAATCAACGCGGTAGGATCAAGAATTTGAATCTCATATTGTATGTGTAATAGAAGACGTAAAACAAAAATGGATTGTAGTAAATCAAATTGAGTCACATAGGTGGTTGTAGCATTTGTCACGCCCAAGCCAATCTTAGACAGGATTTGGGTGATGGATTCACGGGGAAACAAAAAGGGCACTTTTCGTTTAAGTTGGCTAGCTCAAGGGGCAAAAAGCTTCAGTGGGAGGGAAAATCGACAGATTTAATTTATTCAAATTTAAAAGGGTACATTGAGAAAAGGGGAGCATGCATTACTCCTAAGAACATCCATCCCAAATATGTGCAGACCAGCACCCAAGCAAAAGATAATATAAAAAAGTATTGGATGAGGACCGAATTTATTACATAAATACAAAAGGGCAACTCTCCGATTTCTCAATACCGTTAATTACTATTGTATCAGTGAAAATGAAATACTCTTACATCATTTGCATTATGGCTGATTCAGGATTTAGATTTTTCTAGATCTCTTTTTCATGGCTGACCGTGACATGATCATATTTTAAAAATCTAAGTAATATTATATATTCAAACTAACACATGCCCGTGCCCGTGCATGAAGTTACGGCTTAAAGAATCGACGCAAGCAAAAATCAATTGCCCAAGCATATTAATTGACCTTGTTAACATGAACAAACAAATAAATAACTAATAATTTACCAAACCCTAACTTCATAAAATCTGAAGGTGTCAGAAATCCTTCACCATGCAAAACAACAATGAAAAAACAAACGCTACACAACGAACAAATATCTCAAAAAGAACACAGGAAAACATACCGTAGTCACGAAAAGAAATAAAAAAGAAAACAATAAGTCGCCCCTAAAAAAGTCATCCACAAACAGTACTAATGTTAAACGTCTCCAAAAATCCTCATCATAACCGTTCGAAACGTCCTCGTATCAACTTTTATGTACCAGCTCCAAGAATGCACAACAACATATTACGTAAGATGACAATTAATTAGAATATAGGTACAAGAATAAGCATTTGTGAAAAATGTGCACAACTCTAGTTGTATTGATCCTTCCGAACTCAGGGCTGCTAGATCTCAAACCGATTACAGCCAAGTTAGTCCGGCAAGTTATTTGTTGTAGAAATGATATGTTAATGGAAATAAACAAAAGAAGAGTACACTGCAACATGTTGTACTTGGTTTTACACTGCTCACTACAACAAAACTTCATGGTTAACAATATTAGTTCGAGAATCTGTTTCTTCTTCGGGGAGAAGGACAGTGATATGGTCAAAAGATTTGCACCTTCATAATGAGACATAGAGTTGCCCATGACTAAACATAGGTCTATGCAAATCGACCCAAACAAATTTCACTGATTGTCTTTGCAATTTGTTAATAGTCATAGCATAGGGAAGCAAACTGGAAATTGTTGCCTTGTCATTTGAAAAGGAAAATCCGAAAATCCGCCATGTTAGGAGGGATCCACAGTGGCTGTGGCGTTTCCTCTCTCGCCTGGTTGATTACGCTTTAGACCTTACTCTCCTAGACAGAGAAAATTTTTCCCCTGATGCCATTGCCATTGCAACTGCCATTCTCTTTCTCCTTTGGGTCTCTGGTTTGGCAGCTTTCCCTCTCGTTCGCCACATCCACCACAATGTCTTCGAAAAGATCCACCGGATTGCTGGTTGGACCGCTCTCACTCTCCTTTGGGCCTTTATCATTCTCACTATCTCTTATGACCCCAAAACAAAATCATACCATTACAAAATTTGTTCAAGACTGACAAAAAGTCAAGAATTTTTTTTCACTATAGCCATTATGGTACTCATAATTACCCCGTGGATTACAATGAGACAGGTCAAAGTTAATATCTTTTCTCCTTCAAAACATGCTTCGATCATAACATTCAAGGTGTTGCAATCCCAAATATCTTCCTTAGTTTTATGTTTTCCTATTTCCTATTTTGGTAAAATGAAGGTCATGAGACACCTCTAACAGATAGAGTAGTGTAATTTCAGAAACTACGAGAGAGGTCCACATAATCATCTAAAACTTCACAGAAGTGATGTGCCGCATTCTGTCATTGATCTTATGGTGTTTGCTATAGGCTTGAAAAAGCATCCATTCATTTTTTATTACAACATTATTTACCAGCATAAATACAGTGGACATCTACTACGCAATTGTTAACAGAAACTCTAACCTGATGCAATCGAGCCCTTTTGTAGAATATTTAGTCCTCATGATATGATCCCACAGCCTGAATGACCGCCAACAAACTCAATTCCTTTTTATATACAGCCATCAGCAAATTAATTGCACCCTGAAAACAACCCACATGGTAATGTATAGCTGAACATACAAGTAGAAGTAACATTTTTGTAATCATACCTCAAATAGTAAAAGCAAACAGCACCCGTCCTCCCAAATGCTGATCTAGACACAAGTACGAGGATGCAATGTCAATAACGTTCCACTCTAAGTTCCAGAACAATCGTTTTCAGTGTATCATATCCAAACCACCAGGTTAGAGACTAAGATTTTGATTAAAGAGAAAAGTTACAGCCATGCATACACATGCACATGTACACCAGAAAAACAAACCTGAAGTTCTATTAGAAACTACCGTGCATCTGTACAACATATGGCAAAATAAAGTTTCTCAGAAAGCTTAAGCATATACTAAAACACTAAAGGTATCAGAATAAGTTAGAGTTCCATACCACTCAACTCGCCAAATTTTCCAAGTTTTCCTGGTAACACTTCAGAGAGTTTATGAATGGCAATACACATATTTGATCGTTTTCTTCTCTTATGCCTCAGACTGACGTATTTACCAATAGATATATGTCATTATTTGCCCAATGTAATTTGAATATTTTTAGGCCTACCTGATTGTTAGTTGGCCTATTCAGCTTGAAAATGGCTGTGCTAGTATAGTAATTGTATACGTTTCAAACTTGCACATAATTCTTTAGTGTATGGGGTCACATGTACTACTTTCCTAATTTTGGGTATATATGAACCTAGTAACATTCTTAGGGATTAACATCTCTAATTAATGAATTAGTTGTGGGTAAAAAGAAACAGAGCAGACTAACCAGTTCCTGCTGCAGTTGCCGTGTTTGTTACATAGCTGTATCCTTTTCATCCTTGAGATGCTGTAAAAAGAAAGAGATCAGACTAACAAGAATTGTTTGTTCTAAAATAACATTGAACAGACGAAGCGCATACCATGTCAGACACTTGACACATTTGAGCCAGTTCATTCAACTGCGAATCTTTAACATCTTCAAAAAATGAATTTGGTATGTGGGAGGCGAAAATGTATTTGAACTATTCGAAAGAAAAAGCGAATTTGAATCAAATACCCTTTTTACAGAAATTGTGGACAACACAAACCATTCGGAAGAGAATAAATGAAAACCTGATGTTGGTTGTATTTCTTTAGTGTTGCTACCAAAGATCTTGCTTCTACTTAACTGAAAGTCATGCATAATAAGAGGATATTCCTTCAACTCTCACTCTTTCATTATGAAGTTAATAGTTAAAGAGAGACAAAAGAATTCATTCAATAATCCAACAACTTTGGTTTTAACGTCACATTCGATATTGGGGTTCCCATCCCATTGCATCTCCTATGATAACATGTTCTATTCAGTCTAAAAGAAAAAACGGAAAGCAATTTCAAGCATTTGATAATACTACAACCCTTGAAACCATACTACATGTAACGACCCGGATTTTCACACTATTTTAATTCTTTTAAAGTAATTTTATTAATAAGACTCTAGTAATGTTTAATTTAAATTTTGTGATTAATTAGTTCTAATCTAGACTAGATGCTATACACGCATGTATTATGTTCATATATACATATACCTGCTCGTTTTCTTCCTAACCGAATTCTAATTCCACTACCATATTACTTTCTAACTAAACCCACTTTCCATTACCATCACTTCCCACATCAGTACTCCATGTTTAACCATTTTGTCTTCTCTTTTTCTCTACCAATAGGAAGCCAACAACTCCCTTAAACACTTTCCTTTAATCTCCATAACAAAGTCTTCCTCAGACACACCCATGGGATTTTGATTATACTAATGAGCCTCTATAATAACTTCCCTCCCCAAAAAACTCTCACTCTTTCATTTTGTGCTCTACGTGGATACTCCCAAAGCCAAACAATCCCACCAACCCTTTTCTCATTCAAGGCAAGGGATGGCAGCCCATTCCCTTTTACTCCTGGCAATGTCGGCACACAGACAGAGATAAAGGGTAGAGATAGACGGCATGGAGGGAGGGAGAGAACTGCGCTGAGAATCGAACGCCTAATTTCTTTTTCTTCTTCACCCTTTTATTCCAATGCAATCACTATCTTCCTCCCTTTTTCTTCCCTTTTCGGCATCTCAACGCACCACCATTTCCAACTCATTTTCAACTCTCAAAACAGCCCCAAAATTGACTCCATTCAAATCCCAGAAGCTGCTGCATTTCAGCTCCTTTAAAGCACCCAAATTAGCTGCAAATTGACCTCGTTTCTGTCTCCGAAGTAGTTCCGAAAACTGCTGTACTTCATCTCCATTACAGCCCAAAAACCAGCCCCCGAAACAGTTCCATTTCGATCCGAAAACAGTCCCGAACGTGACACCGGCGGAGTTCCATTGCCGTACAATTGACCCAACTCGATTCGCACTCCAAGTCAATCGATTCTCACTCCATTACGCCCTAGAATTACGGATCGAGGTAGTTAAATTCTATCTTCCTAAATATATTCGTTTACACATTTCGTGTATACGTTTATGCGAATATATGACGTGAAACGGACTATGATTTATCGGAGCTTAAGATTGATAGAAGAAATGAAAAGATTACAGTCCACTGCTTGAATGTGTGCGATTAGTTCATGAATGGAGTTTGAGGATTTGTGAAGTAATTTTTGAAATGATAAAATACATGATTAATCGCTCGATTTCTTTTGACGTATTGACTAGTTTAACATATGGAGGGGTCAGACAACTTATATTCGAAGGTAACAATTAATGAAGTGCATTAGATGATTTGTTTTTGGATGAACCATTAAAATGCCCTGATGAAGTTGAAAAGACTAAACTTGGTAAATGAAACTGTTAATTGCTTTTAAACATAATCAGTAGATTATTTGTTATTGTGATTAAGAAATGCCCAGAGAATGAAAATGTGAATTTTGCCATCAATTCTTGTGAAGCATAATTATTCTTTTTATGTGTCATCTGAACCTGCTAATTGTGGACATGTATTATTCCAAGAACCTAGACGAACTTGGTATGATGGGTGAATTGCGAATTTGAGAGGACCAGGTACACGTGGTTAAGTTTAAATGGAATAATGAAAGGATTGACAGGTTTGATTTTGGATGACCTAGCAGGACCTTAGGGGTAGCCTAGCAGGACCTCTTGTTGTTGAGGGTAGTCTGAAGGACCCAATGTTGTTTAGGGGCAGCTTAGCAGGACCTTGAGGACGGCCTAGCAGGACCTCGTATTGTTGAGGGTAGCCTGACAGGACCTCGAGGGTAGCCTGAAGGACCCGATGATTTATGTGACTGTTATGGTTGACAGTTAAGGATAGTAAAGAATTTTGATGGTAAAATGTTAGAATGTCACGGAGATTAATGGCTAGTAGTTTTGAAAGTGATCCCTCTTTTCCCCTTAATTGTTCTTTAGTTAAATTAAAATGTATAATTGCTATATGTATCAAGGTTCTGAATACCGTATCGATTTAGGTACCGATTTTTCTACTGGTACGGTATGGTACCGGTACCGGTCAATATCGGGTACCGTTTCAGATTTAGCGGTACTACAATTATATATATACATATATATAAAAAAAAATCATATATCATCCAACTAATCATAAAATGCACTATTATTGAACAACAAATATCATAAAATGAACTTCAAATTAACGTTAACGTCAGTTTTCCATACCATCCAATTCAAACCAATTCCCAAGTGCAAACAATAACGTCATAAAAAGAAAGTGCAAACAAGAACCATTTTGAAAATCAGAAAAATTAGACAGAAGGGTAGTCTGGTAATTGTGTAATATTAGGGCTCTCTTGATATAAAAGCTCCCTCTTCTCCTCTGTTTACCAGCGCAGCAGCGCTTCACCCATGGATGAAACCCATCTCTCCCAATTAAAAAAAAAAAGCTTAAAATAAAAGCTTCTCTTCAAAAGCAACCTTCCACTTTCTTTTAGATCTGCTGCGTCCTTGATCGGCCGACTCTTCCAAGGCCCCCTCTCTCTCTCCCTCCAATCGGACATAACAAGTTCCAGATCCAACGGAAGAACTCGCCGGAGAAGAAGTTGAAGGGCTACCGGAATATGCCAAAACGCCTAGAAAATCTCTTCTGGCTCTGATATTTCTCCTTTACTGTATTTTTCTTGCATTTTTTCGATTTTTTGGCTGGCTGGTATCCATGGCCGGTATCTACAATTCCGGCCGATATGACCGATATTTCCCGGTACCCGACCGGTATGGCCCGGTATTGGACACGGTACGGTATTAGGGGTCCTTGGTACCGTTTTCATACAAAACCGGTACGTACCGGCCGGTACGGCACGGCATTAATAACCTTGATATGTATGTTATGGGTTTCGAGTAGGATTTTTCTACGGAGCGTTTTATGCTTACGGTACTACGTGCCCTGGTATTCACATGCCACGTTTAGAAGACGGAACTGAAGACTTATATTAAGTGGAAGGTGAACGTCATTTTGGAAGAAAGATTCATTAAATTCTTATTCATAGTTTCTCTGTATCTTTATAAATGTGTTAAATTTGAGGTTGTAATCTTATTGAGGAATTTAATCTAAATATTTCTATTTAATCACATTAAGCTTCTATTGTTATTGTCTTGTATTTTAGAAAATATTTTTATAACGCGTCCAAAATTCGGGGCGTTACACTACAACCCTTCCCAACTATGCACAACTCCTTTCCCATGCATTCTTCTCCTATTTCCAACAAATGCTCCACATTTTCCATGATAATCTCAAATTTTCCACAAAAACTCATTGAAATCATGCATTTGACCATTTTGAAAATGAAAATTTTCATTCTCCATGTTGCATGGGAAATTTACAAGATTCTTTTCACTTACTCTATATATACCATGTCTCACATAGCCATTTTCTTCACATCAATTTCCCACTCTATCTCATAAAACCTTGTTTCTCCATATTTCCTCCTTCATACTTTGCTTTTTCCGCCTTTTTTTTATTTTCTCATCATGGTGACACTCATATATTCTCTCACAAATACTCATTTTCCAAACCACTAAATCTCATATGAAATGGCTTTGTAAATGAAGTGTGGGCCCGGTGACCAATAGGCTGCCCCTTTTTTTGATTTTTTTATTCCAAAATTTCTCATATCCATATGAGACTTTGTGGTCCAATTTATTGTGTTTTGGTGTTCCAGTATTTATTGTCGTGATTACCGATATGAGTGTTTACTTTATTAAATATAAGATTTTGTGGACTTATATGAGTTTTTGTGGATATCCATACGAGGTGCACACCATATGCCAAAAGGGCAGGTGCACACCGTAGCATGACTCGTATAAGAATAAACTATTTTAATTAAAAGTGCTGGGCAGTAAATGGAATAATGGTTCTAATGTCAAGGGTAAAGTTACATGTCTTTCAAGCCGGGTGGCCATTAACACAAATTTTGTTAATCCTTGAAATGGAAGTTGTTAAATTATTACATTCTTTGCAATTCGTTAAGCCTTGATCACTTGACGGATTTATTCATATCTTTTTAACACAAGTTATGACGTTATGTGAAGAATGTCCGGAGGCATCTTGAGAATATCTCAAATTTGACCTCTTTAGGAAGTTTTATTTTAGTGTCATGGTTGTGGACTTCTAGTCATCGCTTCCACATTTTTTAAAATCCTTACACTAGAAATAGAATCTCTTTTCTTATTTTATTAGTTCATAGGATGCTTGTGCCCCATGGTAACGATTAAGACTAATTGGATTTGAGTTTGTTTAATAAATTGATTGTTTTGTGTTGATGGTATTACTTAGTTTTAGCTTGTGAATTTTGCGGGTCGAGGCCTTCTAGTTTTACGACCGGTCACTTCTTATTTTGGGGAAGGGAAGTATAGGGGCATGGCAACACACATTTTCATTGTAATGAAACTTCCAGTACAATGTTGCCTCGGCTATTGGTAATTGGGGAAACCTATGCCATTCTTTCAAACCACAATGTCAACCTTTAACACAACAGTAAATTTAACATTTTGAATAACTAGAAAAATAATTATTTCACCGAACTATATCTTCTTTTTTTTATCGGCTTCGCTAAACTATATCTTAGTACGACAAGAGAAATGAATTTGCATTTTTGCAAGTCCAAACGGTGTAAATTACTTGTCTAGTTTATATTAAGCAAGCAACTGTAATAATATATGCATGGCATAACGTACAATTTAAACAAGGTAAAATTAATTATAAAAGACTCGCAAATTGGCAGTTAACTGTTTCTATTAAGATTAACCATAGTAATGACGCCAGCCCCTCTTTTAGTTATTTTGTGTGCATTATATTTTTGTCAATGTTCGATTTACACACGTATCGCATATACCTCGGTCTCTAGTACTAATGACGCCAACCCATGTTTTTAGTTGTTTAATTAAAGGGAAATCCAAATGTCAATAAATTACTCATAGACAAGAATAAAATATAAAGGAACGAATCACATATGAACAAGGTCTTTTCACGTGCACGACCTTATATTTAGTACCGGACTTCTTTCTATCACCATAACCACAAGCCTCTCTACATCTCTCCCTTCTCACATACTAATTTCAGTCAATTAAATTTGCATTCAGAGAGAGGAAAATATGAGTAACATACCAGATTTTCCCTCGGGGAGTCCTTCCATGATATTCCCATCCTCCAAGGACAGTCCGCGTTCAACAAGTTGCACTGAGCAAGTTCTAATTTCAGTGCCTCCATTTGTCGAAAGCAAAAGAGAAGTAAGCCAAAAGTCCAATAAGTCAAAAGAGAGGCTATCGGTCATCTTGCTCGATCAAGGCCTTTTCACCGTCTACAAGCGACTCTTTGTGACTTGTTTGGCTGTAAACATTACCTTATTGATTATCTTAGCGGTAAAAAAATTTCAATATGCTAAACATAGAGCTACTCTTTTTTCGATTGGCAACCTTCTTGCTCTGACACTATGCAGGAGCGAGGCGTTCTTGCGAATTGTTTTCTTTCTTGCTGTGAAAGTATTTGGGCAATCGTGGGTCCCACTCGGAGTCAAGAACACCGTAACATCCATCCTCCAATCCCTAGGAGGGATCCACAGTGGCTGTGGCATTTCCTCTCTCGCCTGGTTGATTTATGCTTTAGTCCTTACTCTAATAGACAAAGAAAACTCTTCCCCTGATGCCATTGCCGTTGCAACTGCCATTCTCTTTCTCCTATGGGTCTCTTGTTTGGCAGCATTCCCTCTCGTTCGCCACCTCCACCACAATGTCTTTGAAAGGATCCACCGGATTGCTGGTTGGACCGCTCTAGCTCTCCTTTGGGCCTTTATCATTCTTACAATCTCTTATGACCCCAAAACAAAATCATACCATTACAAACTTTGTTCAAGACTGAGAAAAAGTCAAGAATTTTTTTTCACTATAGCCATTACGATACTCATAATCACCCCGTGGATTACAATGAGACGGGTCAAGGTTAATGTCTTTGCTCCTTCAAAACATGCTTCGATCGTAAAATTCGAAGGACTTGTAAAACCTGGTCTTTTAGGCCGAATAAGCCCATCACCCTTATCCGAATGGCATGCCTTTGGAATCATTTCAGATGGAAAAAAAGAGCACATGATGATTGTTGGTGCAGTGGGTGACTTCACTAACTCCTTGGTCTCAAACCCACCGAGTCACCTATGGGTTAGAACCATTAATTTCGCTGGACTGCCTTACCTAGTGAAAATGTATAAAAGAGTTTTGATGGTGGCAACAGGCTCAGGCATTGGCGTCTTCTTATCGTTCGTGTTGCAGCCTTGTGCGGCTAATGTATGTTTGCTTTGGGTGGCAAAAGGGGTTGAGCAGAATTTCGGAAAAGAGATCAAAGACTGGGTGACTGGGCACCCGAAAGAAAAGGTGATTGTTCATGACACTGAGGTGCTTGGACGACCCAACTTGCCGCAAATGACTGTCGACGTGGCGAGAAATTTGGGAGTTGAGGTTGTAATCGTTACTAGTAATCCAGAAGGGACTAGGGATATCGTCAATGCATGCAAGGCTGCTGGTATATCTTCCTTTGGCCCTGTTTGGGACTCTTGAAATGATAATGACCGGTTGAGTGAAAATCATCCCTTCAGATTAAAGTAAGAAAACAGTGTGGGTAATTTTATGGTACGCAAACTTTTTAGTACTGAATACTAATCTTCGGTGTCTTATTCCAAAGTTCCACATGTAGAGAAGTGTGAATGATGTAGAAATATAAAGAGAGTTATATACTATTCTCTATACATTGGGCAATTCGGTTCATGTCTCTTAAATCCTCCTAACAGTTGTGACTTGTGAACATCAGATGAAGAATATGTCTTAACCTTAAGACAAGTGCTTTTAGCACGCCTCCTATTCTGAATGGCAAGATTTTTCCTAGTCTCAGTGTCTCACCAGTCACTCGCATATCCTTGTGTTTCAATAATCATTGTTCTAACAGTAATGAGCACTGCTACATACACAGAAAACATACCTAGAAAGTACTCAGAATTTGAATTCAATGGTCCAGATTCACTTAGATCGTTAAAGTTCAAATTTTGGGCACATTCTGGGTACTCATTCAGGGTACGTACCTAGACTTTCTGAACAGTAATACTTTGGAGTATTATACATGTTTTTTGTAGCATGTGTAGTTAGAACATTATGGAACTTATTTTGTCATTTTGGTTTCTTTTCGTTGAGAAAGTCTAATATAGACTTGATTAAAAAAGGAAGCCAGAAACAAGAAGCTCCAAGCAAGCCAAAGAAAACCAAAATTACAAGCTAATTCATCTGACAGCATCCAAATTGCCTTTGAAATCCTCCACAGAGTAGATCTGTAAGTTATTCAAACCCTTGATCCAGATGAATTCATATCATTTATTTCGCTTGTCTTCAGTTACAACTTCTTACGGCAGTGATGATAGAGCTTTAAATTAAACCCTATAAACTAGGATAACTATTTTGTACCCGCGAGTTAAAATACCCGATTGCTCGTAAATGAAAATGTTCTGCAATTGTGGTTAAATTATACGGGAAATACTTGTGTATTGCATACAAGCTGCAATTGTGGTTAAATTATACAAGCATTTCTATCGAAAACAATTCTCGTCACCTCGACTAGAACAAAAATGTTAGGTACACAACCATCCAAATACAATCCACCTCATAACCCCTCACGTACCCGTGCGGCCAACCTCATAATTGTGTGGCCCCCACCTATATGTGAGGGGTTGTGGATTAGGTTATGGTAGGACAGTTGTGTATGTAGCATCTCAGGAAATGAAATTAAGGACCAATGTTTGCCTGACAGGTCCGAGAAAATCAATCAATCAATATCAATACATACCATATAGCATCAAGCAATATGTTTTGCCTACGAAAGTCTCCAAATCTCAAATGCTAATTTTATAAAATTTTGCCCTTTTTAATATGTAAAATAATGACATGGCACATTATTACCGCTTCTCACACAGTCCAAAAAATGCGGCACTCTCCCATGCCAACTGCCCACTTTTTGAAATTTGCCCCACCTTCATGGCAGTTGCATTCTCTCCATTTCGGATCTGGGGACCCTCCTTTTCTCCCTCCTTTTCTCTTAAACTACGTTGTTTTGCTCAATTTCTTGGTACACCTCCAAAACTTCCAAGGGCCCTGTTTTGGAGAGTTAATTTCCTTCACGCAGATATCAGATGTCAGAATTTTTTATACAACTACTAATGAATTTCAAGTTTCTGTTCTTCTTTAAAGAGAGTACTTCCAATGTGATTTTTTTTTTATCAAGTAGAGTTGTGCCTGTTCGATACACGATTGCCAAAAAAAAAATACTAATTTTTTCCTGTGCATCGAACGGGTACAACGCTAGTTATGTAACTACTTCGGTGGTACCTCGGAAAAATGTGGCGAATAAGAAAAGACACTAAAAGAAATGTTACATGCCATGTTGGATAAAGAGTTAAAGACCCTAAAAGTAAGGGAGCCATGTCGAGAAAAGACCCTAACGAGAAATATTGTTGTGTTTTATGTCGCATAAAGACCCTAAATATGATCCATTAACTGACCATAGAGTTGTGCTGCTATTTGGGCTGGACTAGCATTGAGGCTAGCTCGATCCTTATTTGTCGAGGGGGATGAGCGTAAACCCCATAGGGACTAACCTAGATAGGAGGTAACTTATCTTCTGTGATTGGATATTCCATATAGGAAGTTCAACGGATAGATACAATCCACGTTGTGTGATTCGTTTTAGTACATATTTAACAAAAGGAGATCGTCACTTAAATTCTCACGCTCATTGCTTAGGCATTGTGTTGAAGAAGTGACTAGTTAAGGAATGATATAACCCCGGAATGAATCCAAGGCAAACATTCTTTTCCAAGGTGCATCATGTCATTGTCCCCTTGGAGGATTCATCTAAGTGGGGACCGTCGTTAGTTAGGGTTACCCTCTAACAACCTTATGAGAATCAAGATCTAGTGCATGGTCATTAATAGCACCAACACGTGAACTGATGTCCAATATGGTATTTTGTGTGTGACATGTTGAACTTTGGCTCAAATGATCTAGTTCGAGACAAAGGCCTCTTGAAGGATCCTTCACAGAGAATCTTTTAACACCAAGTGTGGTTCAAGTCCAGAAGACTACCACACCAATTATGCAGTATATAGTTGCCCATATTTTCTAATAGTATAGAATATATTTTTAGAATCATGTGTTCTGAAAATCAAACAAAAATTATTTAAAAAGTGGGGAATTGGTAGAACATTTTTAATAAAATAAATAGTTAATATATTGTACTTAGTAAATAGTTAATAGTGATTCTCTGAGTAGATTCATGCGACAAATTTCTGGAGATTTCAATTGAGGTTCTAGTAATTTGCAGAAAAATTCACGCTGATTTGAAGAATTTATTGAAGAGGTTTTCTCTCGTTGCTGTTTGTTTTCATGACTCCATCAGCTTCGATGAGGAGGAATGGTTGTTTCTATGTTTGGTTCCTGGTACTCAGGCCCACTTTTGGTTGGTTTTTTTTTTTCTTTTCCATTGTTTAGTTTTCACCGGGTTTTGTTTCTCAATCTCATCCAATTTTTCATTGGATTTTATTTTCTTTCTTCTTATTTTCTCTTGTATTTGTTCTCTTTTCCCGATGTACCCTTCGTCGAGTTTAATAAAATCTTTGTTGCCGGTCAAAAAAAAAATTTATCATCATCTTTATTTTACCGTTACTGTACTAAAACAACTTTCTGTTACAAATGTAAAAGAGTCATTCTTGTCATTATATTCAAATAGTATCAAATAAGACCTAATTATAAGAACCTGGAATTCCCTACCAGGGACAGTATGGTGTGAAGTAGTAGAAGATAAAAGAGAGAGAGATGCGAACATCTAGAGAAGTGTACGTTAATGATAGAAAGGTATATGACAATTTTATATTACTTTCTATACTTTGCATGGTTTTGAATACCAGCCGTTACGTAATATATCGGCGTTTGTTTGGGAAGTTGGTTTTGGGGTGTGTTTTCTTGTGGGTGTTGTGGTTGGCTACTTGCCAGCATCAGGTTTTTGGTTGGTTTTTTCCTTCTTGGATCCTGGCGGCATGGGTTTTGTCGGTTGTGGTTTCCTTCTTCGAAGGTTTTCTCCACCTCCGTCATGATGCCTGCTTTGGATCCCTTTAATCTTTGTAATTTGTTTCCAAAGATTAATAAATTTTGCTTTTCAAAAAAAATGTGACAGTTTTTGACATTTCCGATACCATTACACCCCGGTATACCGATGCAAGGGAAAACTCACATGCGTATCAGCCGGTTCCAGTTACATATCGGTCCGTATCCGATTCACGGACCGATTCACAACCGTTACGGCTGATACTCGGCTATTATGAGTTATTTAAGCAATTTAAAATTATTTTTGATTGACAAACCATTCTAAAAAATTCACGACCGTGACACCTGATTCCCAATTCGTAACGTTTGATACTGCCGAACCGTTACACTCAAATCGTTACCGTTACAAATTACAAAACCGTTATTTAAAGTCTTGATACTTTTGGCAGCTCGACTTGTGACTCGTTCTAATCTCTCCTGGTGATCGTGAACTGTACACTATGGTTTGTACCTTCACGAGGAGAGAATTATTTGTCTTATGAGTTACGACAATGCTTCTTGTATGCCTCCTATTCTCATAGGCAAGATCCTTCCTATACTCTCACCATTTGTTACTCTTACATTTTACTTGTGGTACGTATTTCCATGTTTATGTGTTTTAGTAATCATTGTTCTAAAACAATATATTTTGAATAATAGTTCTAGCATTTTTAATTTTCCGTGCAACCTACGTAGGACAATAATTTTATTTATTTTTTATTTTTGATCCACACACGTAGAATGATTTATATCTAAGTCTATCTTGAAAGTTAATATATCCATGTTTATGTGTTTTAGTAATCATTGTTCTAAAACAATATATTTTGAATAATAGTTCTAGCATTTTTTATTTTCCGTGCAACCTACGTAGGACAATAATTTTATTTATTTTTTATTTTTGATCCACACACGTAGAATGATTTTTATCTAAGTCTATCTTGAAAGTTAATATATGGAGGATGCCTTCGAAGTAGGAAAATTATTTGAAGATGGCATGTTTTGGCATGAAATCAAAGGATATTCCACCAAGGTAAACATAAACAGATACTCAAGATGCCAATAAAATTTAAATTTAACCTCAGGAACTAATCAGTGGCAGATTTTATGAGATTTTTGGGAGGAATTAGGAGGATTAAGATTTGACATGTTCTTTGGAGCATTTCTGAGATTTGGGGTGATTAGGTGAATTAAGATAGATATGATATCTGGAGCATCTTTATGAGATTTGGGTTGTTTGAACTATTTTATTCGGTCAATATTTTGTTTTCTCTCTCTCTTATTCGTCCCTATCCTTCTAACTTGATAGGTGGATGTTTTGTTATTCTATTTGCTCCTTTCTCTCTCAATGTTCCAGTTGAATAAAAAATTTCTTCGCCAATCAAACAAAAAAAAAAAGATGTCAAGAAACGATGTTGGACAAGGGAATAGTTTTTTGAAAAGCAAAAGGGAATATTATTAATCTTTGAATATGAGTTACAAAGATCAACGGGAGCCGAGGAGAAAGGCATCACAACGTGGGGAAGCATCCCAACTAGGTTGGCACCCAACCACACAACAATCATATGTCACCTCGAATCCAAATGGAACAAGCTGACCAGTAGTCAACTAGAAAGAAAGGTCAGAATTACAAAGTGCCCAATGACCAACACCTAATACACCAAGGCTACAAAAAAGATTGGGAGCAAGCAGCATTCAATCACTTCAAAACATCAAATTAAGCCACCAGTTGTTGAGCCATCTCATAACCAATACCATTACCAACTCTGTTAGAAAACATAGGCCTGATCGCCCAATTTTTAGCATAAAGGTTTTTGAAGTGATTGAATGCTGCTTGCTTTACCAATAGTGGATCTTCAATTGTCTCTTCACCTACAACCACTGAATCAAAGCAGTAACATGCCCACATGTGGATCAATTGGTCAAGTCGCAATTTTATCTGAATGGCTCAATGCGGTAGGATACAGAAATGGATTGGAGTAAATCAAAATTGTGTCAAATAGGTGGTCGTAGCGTTTGTCACACCCAAGCCAATCTTAAACTGGATTTGGGTGATGGATTCACGGAGATAACAAAAAGGACAATTTCCGTTTAAGTTGGCTAGCTCTGGCAAACAGCTTCAGTGGGATGGAAAATCCAAATATTTAATTTATTCATTTAGCAAAACGTTTAATCTGTTTTCCTCGCAAATCTCAGTACCTTTTCTTTTTCCTTTCTCAGCAAAAGAAATTTGTTACAACTTGAAAGGTACATTGAGAAAAGGGGAACATGCATTACTCCTAAGAACATCCATCCCAAATATGTGTGCAGACGCGCACCCAAGCAAAAGATTATCTAAAAAAGTATTGGATAAGCACCAAAGTTATTACATAAATTGAAAAAAGGCAACTCTCAGATATCTCAATAACGTTAGTTAATTACATTGCATTATGCCTGAATCAGGATTTAGATTTTTTATAACCAAATTAGTTAGCGGCTAAACAACGTAAACTACAAATAATTAACAGGATATTCTAGATCTTTTTTTCATGACTGACCGCGACATGATCATTTTTTAAAAATCCAAGTAATATTATACTATATACAATCTAGCACATACCCGTGCCCGTGCCTTGAAGAATCAACACAGGCAAATCAATTGCCCAATCATTTTAATTGACCTTGTTAACTTAAACAAACAAATAAAGAACTAATAATTTACCAAACCCTAACTTCTTTATGCACAAAACCAAACACATAAAACCTACCTAGATCATAAAATCCGGAGTTGTCAGAAATCCTTCACCGTCCAAAAAAAAAAATGTACATAACAAACAAATATCTATAAAAGAACACAGGAAAAACATGAAATAAAAAAGAAAACACTAAAAGTCTCCCCTAAAAAAGTCATCCACAAACACTACTAATGGTAAACGTCTCCAAACATCCTCATCATAATTGTTCGAAATGTCATCGTATCAACTTTTATATACCAGTTCCGAGCATGCACAACAACATATTGCGTAAGACGAAAATTAATTAGAATATAAGTACGAGAATAAGCATTTGTGAAAAATGTGCACAACTCTAGTTGTATTGATCCTTTCAAACTCAAGACTGCTAGATCTCAATCCTATAAAAGCCCGGTTAGTCCGGTAAGTTATTTGTCGTAGAAATGATATGTTAATATAAGTAAACAAAATTAGAGTACATTGCAACATGTTGTACCTGGTTCGACACTGCTCACTACAACAAAACTTTATGGTAAACAATATTAGTTTTGGAATCTGCTTCTTCTTCGGGGAGAAGGATAGTGATATGGTCAAAAGATTTGCACCTTGATAATGCCACATATAGTTGCCCATGACTAAACACAGGTGTATCCAAATTGACCCAAAAATATTTCACAGATTAATGTCTTTTCAATTTGTTAATAGCATATGCAAGCGAACTGTAAATTGACTGCTTGTCATTCGAAAAGGAAAATCCGAAAATGATGGTATTAACGATATTCATGGGATGAAGGCTAGTTTGCCAAATTTATCGCCTTTTAAAATCTTAACTTCAATAACGCGGGACGAGCACCTGACAACCATCATCCTTGTGCCATTACAAAGTCCATCTTTCGGTGAAATATTGCTAGCAACATTATAGGAAAACCCACTTTCAAATGTAGCTTAAAAGGCGGTACCCAATAGGATCCATTGAGTTAAGATACTCGTTGGGATAACGGTTACTAATGCTGCTATGATTGAATCCCTGGATTCCATAATAATTGAATCTCTGGATTCCACATCAGTGAATGTAAAAATCACATACCTTCCTCCCATGACTTTGATTTGAACATTGTGGACCTTTTGCCTGCTAAAGACATACTCCAAGTCCTTTGTTGATAGCAGTCAAATGATTTTAGCAATGGCACTTTTGAGGAGCCAGCCATTTACAACCGATTGAATCTGGATGCATGCAGTGACTTTAACAGGGTTTTGAAAGCTCTTTTTTGTAGATGTGCCAATATCTTTGGTTTTTCTCACTTCCCCTTGTTGGCTTGATTCTATGGTACCTTTCCTCCTCCAAACTTCTTTTTTATTTTTATTTTTTTTCCTCCAAACTTCTTTTCCCCTCCTCTTTTTAGAAATTCCTGACTTCCTAATGAAGTGATAGGCGCGCAAAATGCATGATTTTAAGCGCCTAAGTAGGGTAGAGTTAGCGCGATTTTCGTGTATTTAACCCTCATTTTCCATTTAATGCGTGCACGTGGTTGGATTTGGTGTTTGTGCTTAAT
>JAXBDA010003970.1:0-31451 GCA_036023075.1 Gaultheria prostrata | reverse complement strand
CTCACAATAATGGCGGAGAAAAACTCACACAACAGAGTAGCAATCGGATCGACTGCTCTGATACCATGTAAAATCAGACAAAGCTTTTGAGAGGCAAAAGGTTAGGGTTTCATTCTCATTACGTTATACTTATACAAGAGAGTAAAGGAAGCAATTACGCTAAGAGTCCTAATCTCCTAATCTATTTACATAAAAGGACTAGGAGTACACTAATTATACAAACACACCCATAACTTAACATGTTGTATCTACCTATTATTCCCACTAGGCAGTAAGTGACCCATAGAGATTCATCCAAACGGAATATCTTCAGTCCTTCAATTAACGATAACATTTTCATGAGAAGAGAATCTGTAATTACTTTAATCTGGTGTCGCCGCAGCCAAAGTAGTGTTTTCCTTTATGTTAGCAGGAACTCCACACTAAGGGGTAATGAGAGAGATCAAAGCGCCTTAGAAGTCACTTGAAGGCTCACATTCCCCTTAGCTTCGGCATTCCTTTGCTGTAAAATTCAAAGACACAAGTCCACAAATATGATTATTTCTTCTGAAATCTATCATGAACAAACTGGGGTGATGACCTTTAGTTCCTCATTACTTAGTGCATCCCGTATGCTTATGCCTATCATCGAAGTCATTTACTATTTTTATATGATTTTTCCCTCCCTGCTTCTGTCCATTGTTTTAAGTGCTCACACTTAGAAACTCGACCTGCAAATTTTATAGACGAACACAGGGATTTGAAGTTGGTGGATGCTCCTGTTTCTGGTGGTGTCAAGAGGGCCTCCATGGGTACACTTACGGTGGGAAATTGTTCCTTGCTGTAATAGTTACCTTTTTAAAACCAATTAGCTCTTCACGGTGTGTATTGACTGAATATTTGTGTGAATGTAATTCTTGTTAATAGATAATGGCGTCAGGTATGGATGAAGCTCTTACGCATGCTGGCCCTGTCCTCTCAGGTAATAGGCATGTTAGAGAAGTTTCGGTGGTTGATGTTTGGTTGCTAGGTTTCAAGTACGGTTCAATTTTGATGCTTACAAAATAATATTTGTCTGTTGCTTAAGAACAGCTTTAAGTGAGAAGCTATATGTTATCAGAGGAGGTTGTGGGGCTGGAAGGTACTTATTATTGATGCAGCAAATTGTATATTTACTGGATCTCTTGGGTTGTGTCATAAAGGTATGTAATACGTAGTCTTTTTCATCATGGATAATAATCTGTTAATTTTGTACTTTTGTCTAGTGGGGTAAAGATGGTCAATCAACTTCTTGCTGGGGTTCATATAGCATCAGCAGCCGAGGCAATGGCATTTGGGGCTCGTCTGCGTCTTAATACAAGAATGTTATTTGATGTCATCACAAATAGTGGAGCAACATCATGGTATGTGTAATGCAAACTGTGAAGTGGTGTTTGTTTCTTTACCAAAATAAATTTTTTAAAAGCTATTTCTGCACAAAAATTGTTGAGCTTTTCAACGGCTTCTGTTTAATGTTCACACATAGTTGTTATTTTTGAACTTCCCAAAGAAACTGCATTTTGAGCCTCTGATAAGGGAATATCTAGAAGACACAAATTATGACTTGGGCATAAAGTTCCAAGGTACATGTCCATACAAATAGTGCAATGTGGATTCGGGTGTAGGTACCGGGTACGCGTATTTGTCTAACTATCAGTTATCTTACTGTCACGTCTGAGGTGATGAATAACAAAAAGGATAGATAATGATTGTATTTAGTAGATTTATCTATTGCGTCTGATTTATGTTAATTTTGACATAGGCTATTTTTGTTTCTTGGGATTTATCAAGCTATCTTTACGTGTAAGAGCCTATATGAAGGTGTTCCATAATACATTCCTATTGGTATATGATTATATTAGGGCAAATTCTATTGGCAACCCATGATTGGCTAAATATAACCCATTATAATTACACAAATTTAAGACAAAAATATGCTCATGTGTAATGGCCATTTAATCCCTTAAACATTCTCCCTCCTCCACCCTACACTACAACCTTCATCCTACACTACAACCTTCATCTTCTTCCTTCCTCTTCCACTAGAAACCTTAGTGACTGTTCAGGTCCACCACCACCAGCGAACTCCATCACCACCGCCACCAGCAAGTTTCATCACAACCACCACCACGAGCGAACTCCATCACCACCACCACCGGCAGCAAGCTCCATCATCACCGCCACCGCCCTGGCCAATGAACATCTCCACAACCACCAGCGAGCTCCATCACCACCACCATTAGCGAGCTCCACCACCCCCTCCCATCACTCCCTCTCTCCTCTCCACCACCCTTTCCCATCACCCCATCGTTCACTGTCGGCACCACCCCCCCCCGAAAGATTCAGTAAGTCTATCCCGACGCAGCGACGCTATTGGATTTGAAAATATGAAAGTTGCATATATTTTCGGATTTTAGAATATGAAAGTTAAACATATTTTCAGATTTTAATAGGCGAACGTTGTACACGCATGGTTCAAAAATCCTTCGAATATTAAAATCCTTGAAAATATTTACTACTTTCATATTTAAAAATCCGGAAATATGTGCAACTTTCGTATTTTGAAATCACACCCATGGTTCCAAAATCCTTCGGATACCAAAAATATGTACAACTTTCATATTTTCAAATCTGAAAATATAAATGACTTTCATATTTTAAAATCCGATAGCGTCGGGGCAGACTAGTTGAATTCTTCGGGTGGTGGTGTTGCCGCCGATGAACAGTGGGGTGATGGGAAAAGGGGTGGTGGAGAGCTGAGATGGAGTGACAGGAGGGGCCCGGGGGTGATGGAGCTCGCTGGGTGTGGTGGAGATGGAGTTTGCTGGCGGGGGCAGCTGTGATGGAGCTGTGCTAGTGGTGGGGGTGATGGAGTTCACATGAGAGGGTTGTGGAGGGAGGAGAGGGTTGTGGGGTGGGGTCTATTGTAAAAAAAATCGAGTTTTTCTTAAGAAGGGTAAGTTGGAAAAGTTTGAGTTTTTCTCGGGGTTGTATTTAGCAAATTGTGGGTTCTATTTAGCAAATTATGGGTTGCCAGTTTAATGGGTTATATTTAGGAAAATGTGGTTTCCCAATAGAATTGGCCTATATCATTTCTTCCCAAGGCATGGGAATGTCCAAAGTTCTTGTTTTATATCCTATTCTAGACCGTTTTACTCAACATCGATCCATATCGTTGTTTGTTTTAAATTTTGGGTCATTTTCCGTTTTCATTAATTCTAGCAATAACAAATACGAGAGTTTTCAGCAAATTTTTTGCACCATCTTATCACTGTAGTCTGCAGTTAGCAATAGATTGCCCACATCGGATCTCCACCGACCTAACATCATCACAGGTCCACTACCAAGGCCAAAAAAAAAAAAGAAAACCGCCATGGCCACCATCTACTAAGCATAGGTACTCAGAAAATGTTGTTGTATGGCCTGTTATGGGTACGGGTATAGCAAAAGTATATGCTTAAATATTTCGATACGCCTTGGGTCCGGGATGCGTAATTTTGTAAGTATAGCTTGAGTATGCTTGTTTTTTTGTTTTAAATTCTTGTTGTACTACTTTGGAGCACCAAAAAAATGAGCATGGAAAGTGTAAGTGTTTTTTTTTTCTTTTTAAAGATTGGAATGTTTAAGTTTAATGAGTGGATGTGGGACATGTGGAGATGAAGAATGCCATGCTTCTCTTAGGAATTACAATATGAAAATTGTTGATTAGAAGAAAGAAAAGTGTTTAGGTGTCAATTAACCCTCACATACAGACAACTCTAATTTATAAAAGGGAGTAACCATTTCGTTTTAATCATTTTGTGAAGCCGTGTCACGAAAGTGATTCTCATTATTGCCTCTGAAACTTTTTTCTTTTGCCAGTGGCATGAAATAATTGATATGGGCAAAAATAGTAATGGGCTAAAAACTACCTTGTCATGACCACTACCCCGCTGTGCACAACAATCCTAAAAATGTGCATACATATAGTGTGTGCCCACCTTCTTATATATTAAGATGAGTCTTGCTAACCTCCACCCATTTGGATATCAACACACATTTCATGGATATCAATATACTTTTATGGATATCGATATATTTTTTCCACACTTTCTACGCCTTATCCTCCGCCCTAAGGGCTAAGGTTAGCATTTTCCTATTAAGATAGTACAAAATAACAAAGATTGAAATACCTTAGTCATCAACATATAGCTCCTAACACTTTGCTTGTGACCTTATATTGCGTTGTAATTAGGATGCCCGAAGCGTAGGGCTTAGGTGTCGCGTAGCATGATAACCGGTATGACCGGATCGAATCCACAGGGACCGAATGAACCGTGCGTGAAACTTGACTTGCGAATGAAGATTTTAGCCTTAAAGCGGCAAACTGAATTTGTGATTTGTTGGGTGGAATTCACTTAACCTCGTGAATGACTCGGGGAATGAAAAGACTAATTAAAACTAAGGCAAGGTCTAGGAAATCATAACACCCATGACTCGGGTCAATTCGTTCTCTTTTAAAATAACCGGTTTGGGGATATAATTGAATATCCCTGAACAGAAGGTTTGGATTTTAAACTCATCTTTGAACTAGAAATGGTGCTCGGTAAAGTTTAGGGTTCTTTTGAGAAAATGAACAAATCCCGAGGGTGACATCGCCCAAAGCATCCCACGTGGCAAGGAGAATAAGTCTTGCCTACGTGGGATCAATGAGATTAACAACCCTAAGTTTTGGTACATAAAAATGAACCCATAACTTCACTAAACAAACTATGTATGCAATATGGCGAGGAGAGCGAATAAACCCAAGTCATGGGGTGCTATTCATCCCATGACCAAGCCTATGAAAACTACTAACACAACATAGTAGGAAACTTGACTAGAAATTTGTAGGAAATAAAGAACATGAGAAGCAACTCTAAAAACCGATTTTTAATGAAGATCCTAAGTTTGCCTACAACATTAAGCCTTGAAGAAACAACAAACAACTTCTTACTAGATTTTTCAAAGGAAATGACTAGAAAAGTAAGAACAAAGTTTAACCGATGAAAACGAAAACAAACTAGATTTATATAGAGATCAAGAGATTACAAGCACTATTAAAGCACAAGAAAATGAAATATACGCAACACTTACTAAGGTTCTTGAGAAAAGAAGCTTCGAACTCCTTCAACAATGGAGGAGAGAGAAGAGAGCTAAAAGACTAAAAGTAAATTAACTAGGAAAGTGAAGAAGAGACAAGAGAGAAGCAGGGAGGGAGATATGTATACAACACACTTTTCTCTCTCTCAAAATATCCAAAAGGTAGCCTGGGTGGCCTTTGGATCGATCCGCATAAACAGCTGGATCGATCCACTTGTGTGTCAAAAAATTCCACGTAACAAGGTTTGGATCGATCCAAAAGGGTCTGTTGAGAATTTGGATGAGGTGGATCGATCCACTTTTGAAGTGCATCAATCCAAACTCCCTTGTTTAGGAAAATTTTTGACCCAACTTCGCGGGCACGCCCCGGCTTCGTCTGAACTCGGAATGCGGCGATTCTTGAATCGTTGGAAAGCTCTATTAGTCTACTTTCAAACCCAATTAACCTCATCTTCATGGCCTTTGTATCTTGAGAGAAATGAGCCTTTTCCTATCAGTGTGTCGGATTTCCTCGAGGCTCATAGCTCCAAATTTCTTGTTCCTTTGTTTCAGGCCTTCCTTGAACCTTCCAAAGCCCATTGAATTGACTTCTAAGCTTCGGCGCTTGTCCTCCACAGCGTTGAGGGACCTTGGGGCTTAATCACACTTCCCGTAAAGCTGGGAAGTATATCACCGAGGCCCAGCTTGTTACATAATAACTTAGCGCGGCTTGCAAATTGAATAACCGAAGGATTGGTGGTACCCATGAAACGACCCCGTCATACTTGTTGCTTGGCTTGCTACAAGTAATCCTTCGATTATATGTATTGCTTCTGAGCAAAATGTAGCAATTATATCTGTTTAGCACGATGAAACTCATCCTCTGAAATAGTAACGATACGAGGGGCAATGCTAGAAGAGCTAGACAACCACTATCTGTCCTCGAAACTAGTTACTTGATGGGGAGAGGGGTGACCATGAAAATCCAAACATTTCTTAAAAGTATGATTATCCCCATTGAAGTAAGCGCAATGTCGAGGTACGTGACCTGACCACGTCCGCCTCCCCTTGGTGCTCAACCTCCTCGGCTCGAGTCACAACAAAAACCACGGTCACCACAAATCACGTCCAACCACACCACATCCACATCCACATCCACATCCACCTACTCCTGACTCCTGACCACCATGGCTAAAAGCATGAGAGAAATAGCTATAAGAGATCTTCTTGGCTAAAGTTGAACGGTCAGTGGGAAACATAGCAATAGAGTTGGTATTGGAAACAGAAGCCTAACGAAGACAAACTAATACCTCACTGAGAGGGGGTAAGTCCGGAGCACCCAGAAGCTGTGTGCAAATAGGAGGATAGGAGGATGGTAGGTCAGAAGAGAAACGAGCCGCATGCATAGATTCAGGGTGGCGCTGGGTAACTTGAATTTCAGCAGAGATCAGTTGACAAATATTGTGCTCCTCACAAATACCAGTAAACTTTGCATAGTAACCCTCCAAAGCCAAATCGCTTAGCGATATAAAAAAATAAGTTTGATGAATATCACACATCCTGCGAGGATTATTAACCACAGAGTACAACTCCTGAGTCTGATGCCACTCAAGTTTGGTAGAAGGTAAGAAACCAAAGTATGAAGTATTATGATGAAACTGTTACCATTAACCAACCAACATAACTAGTTGTTAGAAATAAGATTTTCACCACTAATCTATGGCTCCAAACTTTCCACAACTGTATAGAAATCCGAACATCCACCGCCGTCCATGTTGCAAATTTTGAATCAGTATCCTGTGAAGAAGTGTAACTGTTTCTTACCTGGAAGTACATCTCAACATCCTTATGCCCAGGAGGAAATTTTTTTCCTCTTACTATAGACAACATATTAGGAGGGTTATACTTGGTGAGATTGTCGAGTCAATGGGCAACGATCACTTGGCAAAGATGTGTAATATTGCGATGTGGGTGGTGGCGATCGGCGGTGGACGGAGGTGCAACGGAGGTGTTAGAATTATCACGACTCTGATACCATGTTGATTAGAGAGATGGAAAATTGTTTAGCCTGATACTTAACCTAAAATGTACTCTACTCTTGAAGAGAGTACAAAATAGCAAACACTGAAATATCCTTAAGCTTTAATCATCAACATACAACTCTTGACAAAAATAAGAAAAGAAGAAATAGATAGAGGAATACATGAGGTAAATTTAATGCTTAATGAGCGCCTACTTGAAATTATGTTGCGAAAACAAGAAAGAAAAAAAGATTTGGGCTTCCGAAGTTAAATTGAGCACGGGTTCTAGTCTGTAATTGTGGCATATTTACTATACTTTTGAGAAATGGATAACACCCTGTCTAAGACCGTGCCAAATGTGGAAGACAAACCCTAAAGGTTTCCCATGATCTTGACAAAGATGAAGTACTCTTGCATTTGTTGCTATATTTTGATTTTGTTTTGGAAAAAGTTAAATACTACTCCCTCCGTCCCAATTTGCTTGTCCCTTTTGGGGAAGTGAGTTTTTAAGGGGTGTGAAAACTGTCTTTTCTTTCCTATTTTGCCCCTAAATCTAGTCAATATTACTATGACCAATTTTGTGGGGCTAATTTTTTATATGAAACTCAAAACATATGCAATATGGATCTTACTTAATAGATATCAATTAGATGTATTATACAAAGTTTTCAAATTCATAAGAATCGTTATAAAATAAAAGATAATGGATAAGTCAATTGAGATGGAAAAAGTACTCTTTAAGGAAAAAAATGGAAAGTGACCGTGTTTTGACAGATGTTTTTAGAAATGGGATAAATATTTTGGGACATCCCAAAATGGAAAGAAGGACCAGCAATTTGGGACGGAGGGAGTAATAATTATATTTGAGACAAATAATAGACTTACCATGGCCGTACCCATACGTGTTGCATTCGAATTTGCTGTATTGCTGTACTTGTAACGTACGTCACACGTGTCATACCCGTGCTTCATAGGCCACTACGAGTACTAAAGGGTCATAAGTTGTCCCATCTATTTCTTGTGAAACTGTAGCTACAAGATCATGCGAAATCGCCACATCATCTATCCACAACGATCGTCTTGCATCACCTTTAGAAGACAAAAAAAAATCTCTCCTGCCAAAATAAAAAAGTAAACAGAATCTGGAAGAGCTTGAAGAGTTGAATTTCTCTTCCTGTGTCTAACTTGTGAGATGTTACATTTTCCTGTTTGTAGTTTTTTTCCGATACAGTATCTAACTCAAAACCAATTGGCCATGAGCTACGAAGCACCGACACCTCTCGGGGTATCCGTATCGCAGTGTCTAGACACGGGGACACTTGGACACGGCGGGACACGTATCCGAACACGCCACGTGGATGGGCACACGGCTAATTTGAATTTTGGAGGGGGATACGGCTGGGGACACGGTTGGGGAAACAACGGGGGTAAAATTGAATTTTTTTAGAACTTTCTGGGGTTAATTCATAATTAATTAAAATTTGGGGTAAAACAGTGTAATTTGGCCATATATATAGATGTCCTCCTCCTCATCAGTTGACAAAACTTTTTGGTGAACCCTAATCTGATACGCTGCCGCTGCATTTTCTTAATAATAATAATAATAATAGATAATAATAATAATAATAAATAAATAAATAAATATACACGTGGCGTGTCCCCCGCCGTGTCCCTATCCCCATTTTTTTAGAATTCCCACGTCACCGTGTCCGTATCCGTATCCGTGCATCATAGGCCATGAGTGGAGAGGCCGCCCAGGCTCATATACTAGTTTTGGAGGTTATAATTAACCAATGTGGGACAAGCTAACACTCCCCCGCACGTGCACCCCTGACTCGCGCATGGTGAGGTAAACAAACGATTCAACGACATAGTCTTGTCCAAAAGCCTCCGAAAGCCAAGCTCTGATACAATGTTAAAGCATCCAACTCAAAACCACTTGGCAATGAGTGGAGAGGGCACCCAGGCTCATATACTAGTTTTGGAGGTTATAATTAAGCAATGTGAGACAAGCTCTAACAAGCTTCTCATTTATGTCGCTTCCATTGCACTGCATTCGGTCTCCTTGATTTACTAGAAACTTCATGGTATGTATTTCAAAGAGTGTGGCAGTCGAGTCATCTGTAGGACATGCACGACATACGTGGCCAAAGGGAGGACCCAATCCTCCAGATGTGCTTAAAAAGTAAAAATTCGGTGCCCCACGCAAAATTAGGTTTGTTGACCTGTGGAAATGCAACGTCTGCTAATCTGATGAAAAGATGCAAATGTCTGTACTCCATTAGGTTGATTGATTTGTCGAGGGAAAATGGAAAGCAATTTAAAATCAATCACAGTTTTCTGGTTGCTTAGCATGGACCAAAATAAGTACAATGAAAAGATGTGACACTTAGTTCTAAAGTTCATCTTGTCTTTTTCATGAATTCATGTGTTGTATTATAAATTTATGAATTTAGGGTTTCCTATAGGAGGTGGCATGCATGAATATTTTCTTCTAACTTTCCTTGTGTTCTCCATTGTCCTCTGAGGTATCACAGAAAAATCAACTGAGCTTTGAAGTCATTGAATGTCTGCAATACGTGAAATCTTAGCATCTACCTTTTGAGTCTATCGCATTACCTATATTGACATAACCTGGGTGTCTTCTTCGAATACATGCCTAATTTGTTGGATTCTTGATGAAATTCATTGCAGACGTTTCTGGTTTTGGGGCATAAATTTTGATGTATGGTATATTGTATTCCTTCCCCGACAGTGCTTAAAATTAACATTTCTACCATTCTAGTTATGAACCAAGACCAAGCTGCTAATGAATGAGAGGCTCCGTTACCAGGCTTAGATTGTTCATATTTGGTATTGCCTCTCCAATTTAATGCATTTGTTTGAGTAAAATATGATTGTGTTGCAGGATGTTTGAGAATCGGGTTCCACATATGGTTGAAAATGATTTTACGCCATTATCTGCACTTGACATATTTGTGAAGGATCTGGTCAGACTAATTTCCACTCTGTGTGTTGCTTGCTGTCAAACACCTTTCTCTGTATTCACTCTCAGGTTGTTGTAATAGTGGCTATGACTGTCAACAGGGTATTGTTTGCCGTGAATGTTCACACCGCAAAGTTCCACTTCATATTGCTAGTGCTGCACACCAGGTGTTCTTATCAGGTGCAGTTGAAGGGTTGGCAATACTTTCTCGTTACCAATTTTTCTTTTATGACTTTACCTGTTTATTTCCATTGACTAAAGGAAAAACTCTATTTTAGCCCTTGTGCTTTGACGTAGGAACATTTCATCCTCCGACTTTTGAAAGTTGGTATTTCGGTCATTGTAGTTCTGGTGATTTTGCACATCACCTCCCTGCTGTGTCTAGTCCTAGAGGTGTTAAACGAGCCGGCATGGCCCATTTAGCCTCGTGCCATGCTGTACTGGCCCGTTTATTTAATCGTGTCATGCCCTTTTTTAAACTTGTTGTTCCGTGCCAGCCCGTTTACTTAAATCGTGCTGTGCCGTTTTTCAATCATACCGTGCCGGCACATTTCCAACCGAGTTTCGTCAGTAAAAAAATATTTTTTGTAACTATATCTATGTATATTTTCATCTATACCGATTTTGAAATTAATTAATTCTGATTTTAGTTTTCTATGATTATTGACATGGAGAGTCGATTAATTAATACAAATTTTGCTACATTAAAATTTAGTATTTATTGTGTCGTGCCCATGTTGTGCCTTGCCCGTGCCGTGCCTATCTAGAATCGTGCCGTGCTGTGTCGTGCCCAGCCCACTTCCATGCCATGCCCTTCTAAGACCGTGCCATGCCCGGTCCACTTCTGTGGCGTGTCGTGCCACATTTCAACGTGCCGTGCCTTGCCCGTGCCGCCTGGCTTGTTTGACACCTCTATCTACTCCCATGGGCAGCGATGTAGGTGCATTTATTGGATATGCAGAGAGAGAGAGCTTTGCATTGGCATTCTTATTAAATTCAACTAGTTTGCTCAAGAGAGTACACAAAATGGAGAAACTGATCTCAGATTGCTCTACTGGACGAATTCAGAAAAGCTTCCGGGATAATCTGATTGTTTTCTCTTTTGTAATCACTTGTTTTTTGCGTTTGGTTGATTAACTCAACTTGGAGAGCTGAAGAGCCCACATACATACCTATAATATGGTGAGTTGTATCATAGAGTCATAGTATAGTTGGTGGTGGTTTTCTTTCCTCGTGTTTATGTTTTTTTTTCCATAGGGTGTGTGATTTCTTTCTCCGCATGTTGGTGCTGGATTTTAGTATTTCTGTTTTATCATTATTTATCTTTTGTGTTAAGGTTGTTAGATTTACCAGACTTGATTTGAGACTAGTTTGCAGTCCCCGGGGACTCTGAACGCTGACGAACGTTCCATGGACTTGCCGACCTTCGGCGACACTCGTCGGACCTTCACAGATCTCTCAGACACTTCTTATATCTGCATTTACAGCTTTCGACGACAACTGCCAGAGGTTCCCGATCATGGGCAACGATCTCTCCATCCTCGCCATTCACCATTGACTAGTTTCCAGCCTGGTCAGAGCCTTCAGATATGGTTCGTGAGAGATGATTTGGACTCAGATCTGTAACATCTAGCTCTGTTTGACTTCATCAGCCCTCCATGTGACTTCGCCGGAGCCTTTTCTGACTTCTTATGATATCACTGAACCTTCTGCAGCACCTATTGGACCTCTCATCTAATGCGGTTGAAACATGTGACTCACAATCTACGACATACAGCCCTTTGGCAACTCTCTCCTGACAATTTTCGACCTCCGTCGACTCTATTAGAGCTGCGGTTATGCTTGCGACCCAACTTTGCTTTATAGAATAGGCTTGCCTGAAGCGTAGGGCTAGGTATTGCGTAGCATGATACCCGGGAAGAACGAGGTCGAATCCATAAAGACCGAATGCACCTTGCGTGAGAGTTGACTTGCAAGTGAGGTTTGCGGCTTTAAAGGCCAACTTAGTTGTGTTTTGGGGGTGGAATTTTCTTAACTTCGAGAACGACTTGGAAAGATTAAAAGACTAATTAAAACAAGGCTAAGTCTAGGGGTTCACAACACCCATGACTTAGGCCGATTCGTTCTCCTCTAAAATAACCAACTCGGGGATATACTTAAATATCCCCGAACGGAAGGTTTGGATTTTAAACTCATCTTTAAACTAGAAATGGTGTTATATAAAGTTTAGGATTCTTTTGGGAAAATCGGCAGACACTGAGGGTGACATCGCTTGAAGCACCTAACATGAACAAGTGAGTTAACCTACAACTACGGAAGGTCAAAAAGATTAGCAACCCTAAGTTTGTTACATAAAACGAACCCTTAACTTTATTCAACAAGCTATGTTTGCAATATGGCGAGGAGAGCGAATAAACCTAAGTCATTGGGTGCTAATCACCCCATGACCAAGCCTAAAGCGACTACTCGATCACAACTACATAAAACATGACTAAAATTATGAAGGACATAAAGAACATGACAACAAACTTTAAAAACTGATTTTTAATGAAGATCCTAGGTTTGCCTACAACATTAATCCTTGAGAAATTAACAAACTATGATTCCTTACTTGGTTTTTCAAACGAAATGACTAGAAAAGTGGAATCGAGATTTTACCGGTAAAAACTAAAACAAACTAGATTTATATAGAGATCCAAGGATTACAAGAACTATTAATAAGCGGGAAAATGAAATACAAGTTAAACTTACTTGAGTTCTTGAAGGAATTAAAGCTTTAAACCCAACCAACAATGGAGTAGAGAGAAAGAGAAGAAAAATGAGTTAAAAGTAATAAACTAGTATAAAGGAGAGGAGGCAAGAAAGAGGGAGGGATATATATATATATATATATATATATATATACACAAACCCCTTTCTCTCCTAAAATATCCTAAAAGTTACAAATATCCAAAAACTTTCCATAAGTGGAAAGTCCAAAAAGCTGTTTTAAATAGCCAGAAAATGGTAAGATATCAATACCTATTACTAGGGTATTAATACCTATCTGTTTGTAATTCTTGGGCACAAAAGTATTGATACCTCCCAACAGGGGTATCTATACCACTCTTTTTTTTTGCTGATTCTTCATCACTTGGTCACCCCTTGGCCTTCTGGCTTGATCTCGTGACCTCTAGGCTTCCCGAGCCTTAGCCAAATCTTCATTTCTTGGCTCTTGAGGCTCGGTAGTGGGATGCCATGGGGCACTTGGCCCTCGGATTCTTGGGATGCTTCCCAAAGCGCTTCAAATGCGCCTTATTCGGTGGTTTGACCTGAAACTTAAAAAAACATACCAATGTGCAATATCAAACTATTCAAACGGTTTAAGCGCGAAAGCGTGTACAAAATGGGAGAGATAAGCCTGGATAT
Source organism: Gaultheria prostrata (assembly GCA_036023075.1). NCBI lineage: Eukaryota > Viridiplantae > Streptophyta > Magnoliopsida > Ericales > Ericaceae > Gaultheria > Gaultheria prostrata. The sequence goes on along the minus strand of JAXBDA010003970.1, from coordinate 17,918 downwards.
ATACAATATTAGGGGCTTATCAAGTTACCGCCACTTGATCCCTCTAGTGCAATAGTTTATTCTTTGGGAACGCATCCGCTGGCGGCCTTGTTTCAACCTCTGACGAAGCCCTTTGGCCTTATGTAGCACCTTTGGTTGCTTTATTTATCTGGAAAACCTCCGGGTGTCTCTGTTTTAGCAGTTTTAGTCTTTCATGGCTACAACTCAAAGAATTAAGCCACAAGCTTCATCCTGATCACTACTCAGGAAGGTTTGGGTGGTTCTTATACAACAGGTATCTTACCCACTACATGGGTTTGTTGTGATCGTTCTTCCCATCACCTGACATCTAATTTATTAATTCTTATTAGGTCATCCCTCCAGCATCCCTTTTCACGATTGCTATTGGAAATGGGCCCTATGCATTTTGCTACTACACGTTCCATTTTCTCCTTGTCTTCTTTCTATAAAGTATTGTCAGTTTCTGTCTTTGATGTTAAGTTCTTTCTTGTGGCGCATCAAGATTCCCAGATCTGGTGTTAATCCAAGTTCTAACAGTATTCACCCTCTTTAGTGGCTTGTTTGGCACCCGGATTTGCAAAAGACCCAGATTTGTAATCCCGGGCCCATTTTACTCCGGTGTTTGAGATGCCATTTTGAACCCCGACTATTTCTACTATTGGGAGTGCAACTCCAGGTTAACCTGAATTTGCCAACGATGGCCTTGACCCTATCGTTAGCTAATCCACCCTGATTTGCTACAATTTCTACCTGTTACCCCTCCAAATCCGGGTGATTTGGAGGGTTTTTGTACGCGTATCACCAGTTTTGTGTGGGTTTCGATCAGAGAAGAGGGAAGAGGGAAGAGAGAGGAAGTCGCCGGCTTCCTGTGACTCCATTGTTGCTCCTCTTCACCTTGTTTTCAACCATTCACTCAGGTATTGATGAAAGTAGTCCATTGTGGGTCTTTGTACGTTCGATCTGTTGATTTCGCGTTTACGTAACCCATGAATTTGTGGTTTTCGAATTGATTTTTTGCCCTAATTTGTGGATTTAGTTTCTCTGTTTGCCCAAATTTCTGACACGAGTTTGCCCTAATTTCTGGTTTACATCGAAATGGGTTTTTCCCTAATTACAAAGCTTGAATCGATTTGGCTTTGCCTTAAGTCCTGGGTTTCAATTTAATTGATTTTGCCCTTATTTGTGTGTTTCAACTGATATATCACGAATTGGTTGAAGTGTTCCCCAATTTCTGGCATTTTTAGCCCTAATTAATGACAAGAATGTCCTAATTTGTGAGATAGTTTACCGTAATTGCTTTGATTGTTTGGAATTAATTATGTGATAGTTTCGCTTAATTTTTTTTCAGTGTTTAAATTTGCCCTAATTTGGGTCAGTGTTCAACTTTGCCCTAATTTGTTAGATTGGTGGCCAAATTTGTGAGATTGTTAATTGTTTGTTCTAATTTTTTGAGTTAAGTCCAGTGTTCAACCACAAACCCACCATTCAATCACCTAGCTACCACTCCACCAACCATTCACCATTCAACCATCATCTACTCTCAATTCAACCCAAAAAAAAAAAAAACCCTACTCACCATTCAAATCAAGAGTAGATTGTCGTTCATTAATTTACCAAATTTTCACTTCCTAATTAATTTATTAACTTTTTTTTCTTGAAATAATTTTTTAACTTGTAACATATTTTAAATATTTTTATGTATTTACTGTGTATTTATTGTAATTATTATGTATTTATTAGAATTATAATGAAATTAATCCATTTTGTTTATTAAAATAATAAACTGGGGGCAATTAAGTCATTTTCCCTCTTATCCTATCATATCCACCCTCTAAATCTCCCTTCTCAAAAAACCATTCAAACACCTCATATACAAATCCACCCTTCTTAGGAGGTGGGCCCACTCTCATTACAAATCTACCCAAAATCAAATCCAGCATCCAAACAAGCCGTAGGGAATTTCCGGCAGCAAGTACAAAGAGATTGGAGAAAGATAATAGTAAGATTTGAAGACGGAACAAGGTTAGATGGGTTTTTAGGGCAAAGATACCCAAGAAGTGATAGCTTCAGAGACGGAAACAAAGGTGAAGGAACTGAAACTATATTTCTGAATGAATAAACTGTTACAATGTAGACTGCTTAAATAGAAAAACCTAGAGCAACTCTTCCTAAAATAAAAGATAATCTCTACGTAAAATAAAGATACCGAAAGATGTGATTGTGCATTCCTAAAATACAAGATATGATCCTGCATTCCTAAAATACACGGTACAATACAAGATACAATCTTCACACCCCCCCCCCCCCCTCAAACTCAGGATGCGAGAGCAGTAAGCATCGAGAGTTTGTCAAGGAGAAAGCGAAAGCGAGCAACAGATGGGTCTTCGTGAAGAAGTCCGCCAACAACAGTGATGAAGAGACAAAGGGTAAAGTGATGGTGCCGGACTGAAGATGCTAGCGAATAAAATGGCAATCAATTTCAATATGCTTTGTACGCTCATGGAAGATCGAGTTGTGGGCAATCTGAATGACACTCTTGTTGTCACAATAAAGAGGTGTAGGCGAGGAGACGGAGATACCCATATCCGAGAGAAGCCACCGAAGCCATACGAGTTCAGAGGTAGCATGAGCCATAACAGGGTATTCAGCTTCAGCAGTGGAGCGAGCAACGACAGTTTGCTTTTTGCTTTTCCAAGAGATAAGAGAGTCACCCAGAAAAACACAAAGACCAGAGGTAGATTTGCGGTCACTGATATCCCTGGCCCAATCCGCATCCGCATATGCGTGAAGAGTCAAACTGGAGGTAGAGGAGAGCAGAAGACATTGGTGGAGAGTGCCACGAATATAACGGAGAATACGTAACAAAGCCGCCCAATGTGTAGTCCAAGGTGCGGAGACGAACTGGCTAATAATGTGAACGACATAGGCAATATCTGGCCGAGTAACAGTAAGATAAACTAAGCAACCCACCAATTCACGGTATTCTGTAGGATCCTCAAGAGGTACGCCATCAGAAGCAGAGAACTTGGCATGAAGTTCAAGAGGAGTATCAACAGTCTTGGCGTCAGTGAGATGAGCCCGATGAAGGATATCAGAAGCATACTTGGACTGCCCCAAAAGATACCCCTTAGGAGAGGAAGCAACCTCAATGCCAAGAAAATACCGAAGAGGGCCCAAGTCTTTCATTTCAAACTCACGGAAGAGATGCCGTTTGACATCATGAATGGCGGCAGAGTCAGAACCAGTAATGATCATATCATCAACATATAACAACAGAAGAACCAAACCATTAGAGGTACGGCGAATAAAGAGAGCAGAGTCATGCATACTAGACTGGAAACCAATCTGAAGTGGCACAGCCTGAAATCGTGCATACCAAGCGCCGGGGCACTATTTCAAACCATAGAGAGCCCGACGCAAGTGACAAACAGTGCCAGAGGGATGAGAGAAGCCAGGAGGAGGCCGCATATAAACCTCTTCGGAGAGAGAACCATTGAGCATGGCATTCTTCACGTCCAACTGAGAAAGAGACCACTGGTTTACGGCGGCAACAGAGATCAATGTGCGAACAGTGGTCATTTTAGCAAACAGGAGCAAAGGTCTCCTCATAATCAATGCCATACTCCTGAGAAAAACCTTTAGCGACTAAGCGAGCTTTGTACCGCTCCAGGGAGCCATCAAAATGAGTCTTGACCTTGTAGACCCATTTGCAACCAATAAGATTCTTGCCAGGCGGTAGTGGAACCAACTCCCAGGTATGATTTTGAGCAATAGCAGTGAGTTCAGCGTTCATGGCATCTATCCAATTGGGATCATTACAAGCTTCTTTATATGACCTAGGCTCGAAATAAGTGTGAATGCGAGAAAGAAAAGATTGATACGAAGATGAGAAACAAGTATTAGAAAAACCATATTTTACCGGAGGGCGACGATCACAGGTAGGATACCGGCGAACAAGCGGATCAGGATTTTCAGAGGCAGATTGGGGAACAGGAGTAGAAGTTGGACGGCGGGCGTAGACCTGAGTGATCGGAGGGCGGTAAGGAGGAGCTACAGAAATATCAGATACCTAAAGAGTAGATGTATATTCATCAGTAGGCACATCCATAGGAAAGGGGTCAATACATATCAAATCCTCTTTAGCCACAGGAGTAGTTTTGGGAGGAAGAGTAAAAAACGGAAGACGCTCTAAGAAGACGACATGCCTAGATACATATAGTTTTTTGGTTACAGGATCATAACATCGATAACCTTTCTGATTAATTCCATATCCCAAAAAAACGCATAAGACACAACGGGCGCTGACCTTAGTGCAATCTTTCTTGGGAAGAAGAACAAAGCAAGTAGAACCAAACACCTTCAGAAGAGAGTAGTTAGGAACCTGACCATAGAGACGCTCATAAGGAGAACTACCGGAGAGAAGAGGAGTGGGCATCCGATTCAGAAGATATGCTGCAGTGAGAACAGCTTCTCCCCAAAAAGTAGAAGGAACAGAGGATGATAATAGCAAAGACCTAGCAGTATTAAGAAGATGACGATGCTTTCTCTCAGCTTTACCATTTTGTGCAGGAGTGTCAGTACAAGAAGACTGATGGATAGTCCAATGGGTGTCTAGAAATGTTTTAAACTCAGAAAGAGAATATTCCCCACCCAAGTCAGAACGAAGAATTTTAATAGATGCAGAAAATTGAGTTGAACCATAGCATGAAAACTTTGATAAATCTTAAAGAAATCAGATTTGTGTGTCATTAAATACACCCATGTGTACCGACTGAAATCATCCACAAATGAAACATAGTAAATAAAACCACCTTTGGTGACAACCGGGGAAGGACCCCATAAATCAATATGAACAAGCTGAAAAGGAGAAGTAGAAACAAAAGTACGTTTAGTGAATGGTAAAGCAGACATTTTAGCAAACTTACAACCATTGCATGCAGAAATATCACTAACAGAAATGTTTCCCAAATGACCAGAGTTGACCAAAAGTTTCAGACGCTCACCAGACAAATGACCTAATCTAGAATGCCAAAGATAAAAAGGAGACGACTTATTATCTAAACGGAAAGATGACGCCACAGTGGATGAAGACTCTAGTGGAATGTGCAACTGCTCCAAGATATAGAGGTCACCAACTCTACGGCCTGTCCCAATCTGCTTCTTGGAATCCCGATCCTGCACAACACAACCAGAAGAAGAAAAAATAACATCAAAACCTGAATCAGACAACTGGCTGATCGAAAGAAGGCTCAATGTCAATTGAGGAACATAAAAGACATTGGGAATGGAGAGAGAAAAAGATGTAGTAGGGAGGATGGAACCAATAGAAACAACTTGCATTGGAGAACCATTAGCAGTGGAAATACTAATAGGAGAAACAGGAGGCATGCAATGACTAAGAAGAGATAAGTCAGGAGTCATATGATGGGAGGAGCCAGAATCAAATAGCCAAGTAGTGGGCAAGGTACCTGTGGTGTAAGCACCATGCAAACCTGTAGTAGTAGTCAGGGCAGAAGCTTGTGATGAATTCCCCTGGATGGCTGCCATATAAGCCTAATACTGCTGAAATTGCTCAAAATCAAACGGGGGAGGAGGAGTACTGCTGGAGGAAGCTGTTGCCAAGGCTGCAGAAGGGCGAGGGTGTTGCTGCTGTCCGTTAGGAGCATAGGAACTGGTAGACTGGGAAGTACGACGTCCCTTAGGCTGAAGACGCTTAGGGCATGCATGCTTCCAATGACCCTTCTCGTGACAATAACTGCACTTATCCACGGGTGTCTGAGACCACTGAGGTTTGGGCTTACCCGAAGACTGAATAAGATGTGAGGCTGGAGTGGGCAATAAAGATGCTGAATGCGAATTGATTGAGGCAGGCGGAGCGGCAAAGACAGACTGTGAAGGAGAACTCATACTAGCTACTTTGAACCTAGTTTCTTCTGCAATAAGTTCATGAACAGCCCCATCCATAGAAGGTTAAGGATTACGGTGCAGAATAGCGCCGCGAAGTGGCTCAAATTCAGATCGGAGAGGCATGAGGAACTGAACCAACCTCCGTTTTTCGCACTACTCAATAAGCTCATTCTGTGAATGTAAAGCAGCAGGTTCCATACAGGCTAACTGATCCCAATAACAAGTCATTTCGTTATAAAACTCCTGAATAGTCTTATCACCTTGCCTAGCAGTACGAATAGATGACTCCAGTTCATACTGTTTGGCAAAGTCTCCAAATACATGCCCTTTAAATAATCCCAGACCTTTTTAGATGTGTCATATTTCGAAAAGTTCATTCCAATACTTGGTTCTACAGAGTTGTGAAACCAAGTAAGGATTTGTGCATTTTCAATGGTCAATTTCTGGACCGCAGTGGCATCATAGCCTTCGGCTTTTGTATCAGAAGATGGTTGTGGTGTTGAACCATCCACATGTCCCCACACACCTCTACCAACAACAAAAATTTTCATCACATGTGCCCAATAAGAATAATTGTGACCGGTCAAACGGACACTGATAATCTGATTTTTATCTCCAGACATTATGTTAAACAGAGAAACACAACAGTTGCTACCTGGCGTAATATAACAGAGATATCAGAGATACCAGATATACCAGAGAACCAGAGTAGAGTAGATGATTCCAGAGGTCTGGAGAGAGATACCGAAGTGTGGAGGGGCACTGTTGCTGACGAAAACCCACAGAGGATCAAAATAACAACCACTGGTGTGAGACGGAGGGTTGCCGGAGCAATTCTAAGGGTCGCTGGAGTATAAAGTGGTTCTGGCGAGTCACCAGGGTGGTCAGGCGAAGTCGGAAAGTAGATGGGTACTGTCAGAACTACGTTAGAGAGCTGCTGGGCTTCAGATCCGAGAGTTACAGAGGTCGTCGGAGGTCAGAGAGTGCTGGGTATGTCAGGCGAGGGTCGTTGGAGACAGAGGAGCGTCCGGCGAGGGTCAAACGACGTCCGACCAACTAAACAGAGGTTGAAGAACACAGATCTGAGGTTGTAAAACCTTCGATGACCTTCAGGAAGCCTCGTCAGAGAGTGACAGAACTCCGGCGAGAGGTGGCGAAGGTTGCTGGTGGTCCGGCGAGATCTAGTCAGAGGTTGGTGAGGGTGGTGGTGGTTGGGTATGATATCTGGTGAAGCTACTGGGTAACGAAGAGAGAAGAGAGAGGAAGCCAGAGGTCGATCAGAGAGGGAGGAGCAGAGATCGATTAGACTAACAGCCAAGGTTTGAATAACCTTGCTCTGATACCATCATAGCTTCAGAGACGGAAACAAAGGTGAAGGAACTAAAACTATATTTCTGAATGAATAAACTGTTACAATTTAGACTGCTTAAATAGAAAAACCTAGAGCAACTCTTCCTAAAATAAAAGATAATCTCTACCTAAAATAAAAATACCGAAAGATGTGATTGTGCATTCCTAAAATACACGGTACAATACAAGATACAATCTTCACAAGAAGAACCACCACATAAAATTTCTTGGGAAAGATCAACAAAAAAACTGCATACAGGGAACTCATAGAAGAGTATTTATACTAGGGTTATAGTAGCCCTAGCATCCTAGCCTTGATTACAGAACAACCCTTCAATCCTAGGCTTCCAAGATAATTAGAAGTCGCATGACTATTTAAAATAAGACTAGGAGCTTAACTTATGTCTATGGGACTCAACATAAAACATAAAACAACCCAAAACCTAAAAAGATAAACTGAAAATACATCTAACCAGGACTCAAATAAAGTGAACTAGCGGGCCCACTTGGCCTCGGTGAGTGTGATGTTTGCTCCTGCATCAACCCCTCCGGGTCGGGAAATACTCGGCTCTGGCGAGAAAGCTTCCGCCATTTCATCGTATATCTCTGGATCCATCATTTTCACCTCATCTTCAGCAATCCAGGTGCTTTCACTAGCTGGTTTTCCCAACCACTTCACTAAGAACCGGTATTGGATGCCCCTTCTTGATTTTACCTCTTTCATGTCCAACAAATCTTCAATGACATCCGGCTGTGCTGTTGGAAGTTGTTCAACTTGGGCCTTTGTTGAAATTGCTTCTCCATCAAACTCCTCAAACTTATACAGGTCAGACCTATTGAAGATGGGGCTAATCAGCAAATCTGGTGGTAGCTCTAACATATAGGCATTTGAGCTAATTTTCTTTAGCACTTTACTAGGGCCAAACTTTCTTTTCTTCAGCTTATGATAGGTTCCCTTGGGAAATCTGTCTCTTCTCAAATGCACTAACACCACATCACCTTCTTCAAATTCGTTGGCTGGTTGATGTTGATTGGCTGCTGCTGTGTAGGATTCATTACTAGACGTGATTGCTGCTCTCACTTCCTCATGAACTCTCCTAATATGATCTACAAAAAGCCTTGCCATCACTCGCTTCTTGAGGTAGAGGGACTAGATCAACAACATGCTGTCGTTTAAGCCCATAAGCAGCTACAAAAGGATTTGGAAAAGAGAAATAGGAGTGGATAGAGAAAGAGAAGATAGTTGATGGAAGAATGGTGCGAAGGTCTTTCTGCATTTGCCTCGGTGTTCATATGGCATTTCAAATCAAAATCACATGCGGGTAAATGGCTATATTTGAATCACATTGAGGTGGATTGCTCCACCCTCAAACCACTTAAGGGAATAATGGATTTACCCTTTTTCTATTTAAGATGACGCTTTTATTTTTCCTGTTTTCTTTGAGTCTAAATAAAATCAATTCAAAACTTTAGGATGTTTTTTGATAATACAACTCACTTTGGTCTTGAGCTTGCGTTTCTTGTAACTTGGGTAGAGAGGGCTTAAGATTTGATTGGGAGTTCAAAACTTTTCAGAACGCTATTTGTGTTCAATGGAATTTCTCGGACCACTTTATCGTTATCATAGTTGGCTCTCTTTTGCAGTACGATTTACTTAAGTTATGTTTCTAGCTTACACAATTTCTTTGGCAGATTTTACCGATTTTCTCTCTGTTGGTTTCCAATGTCCGCTCCTCTCTCTCTCTTTATATATATATATATATATATATATATATATACACCTCGCTCTGTGGTGTAGCTACTGTCAAATCACCTGATCTGACTGAAAACAACTTGCTGATGGAACTGGCCAGACCTCTGTCAGGCTGACAGGCAGACTATGAAGGCAACACAGAACGATATCATCAAACTAGTTGAAAATTTTGATGTCGTGCTGACTACAGTACTCCAAATGATGTACGTAAGACTAGTTGAAAAAGTTGATGTTGTGCTGACTACAGTACTCCAAATGATGTACATAAGTTGATAATGGTTGTTAGCCGCTTAAGAAAGAGCCCTTGTACATCCAAAGGATTCATATTTCTTTGGTGCATACTTGTATTGTAAAGATTATAGATCAGAATGTAGACTCTGATAAAATTTCATGAGAATTTGCATCTCAGCAGCTATTTGTAGCAGATGCTCACAATTATTTCTTAAATATCAGTTTTGCCTGTGTGGAAAATCTCCTTCAAGTGTCGTACTACGGAATTTCTAGCTTATAGGCATGTTATGTGCTTCTTTTGAGCAGGTTCGGCTGCTGGATGGGGTCGGTTAGATGATGCTGCTGTAGTCAAGGTATGGGTTTTCTATTTTAGCTTTTGGCTTTCAGAGAGGGAGGGAGCTCAAGTTTTGTTGTTGGCTCATTGCTAGGGCTTCTGTTAACATATGCAAAATGGATAAATATACCATTGGCATAGTTAGGTAAAGTTCCAAATATTGTTGATGTTTCGGTAACAGAATCTTATAAATATCAGCTGCTTAGTAAGTAAACATAATTCAATCAACGTCTAGTTCAACAACATTTGAAACAGGGTAAATATAGATAGATAGTAGGTCCAAGGAACAAACATGGTTTCCGTTGCATTGAAATATTAGACATTTTCTGTTCTTCAGAAACCTATACATATACCCTGGAGGACAAATGAAACTCCAGTGTTCCTTACTGTTCCGGTGACATGTCCTGATTCTCCTGGACGTAGGGAAACAAGATGTGCAGAAATGAATTTCAAAATGTTTCAGGCTAAAAAAAGGTTTAAAAAAAGAAAGATAAGAGAACAAAGCAACATCCATGATTTGCAGCAGTGGTTTATCAAGTTTGGTTGGAAAGAAATACAAAAAATTTCCACTAGTCCAGAGATTACAAAGCTTTGTTCAACATCTTTGATACTGATATTAGGAATAGAGTTTACTTCTGGAAAAAGATAGAAAACAGTATAATAGGAACTGGTCTATTTGTCTAGCATGGAACATTCCCACTTGAATGCTAAATGTTAGTACTCATAGGTTGTAGTTTGTGTTTGTTTCTATTTGGATCCCGATGTTTGTTTCTATTTGGATCCCGGGGTATGCCTTGGGATTCCTTTGGTTGTTTTGATTTCAGGAATACCCTGTTGTTTCCTGTTTTGGTTTTGGAATAAAACTTCAATTACCAAAAAAATAAATATAGCTCCTTATTTGTTTTTTGCGTCTACAAAGTTGAAGAATAGAGAGATAAAGGAAAAGAGAAACAGCAGAAAGTTGAGCCACTTGCTTAGATTGGTGCATCCCCAAGTCTAATCCTTCTTCTTCCACTCTTATCAATGTGTGGTAATCCTTCTTTCGGTAAATTGAGAATCCACTACTACCCACTTCCCCTTTGTTTTCCTCACCTTTTAAACGTCTTGATTGAGTTTTAGTTATTTTGTACCCTGCTCTTTGTTATTTACCCGTAGTTGTCAGTAATTTTCTCAGTGTAGTTTCCCAAGGATTATGTACAAATTTTAAGTAATGCACACTTGCATTTCAATACATTCATATCTTTGATGTTGCATTACCTTTGCAAGTGATGTGCCTGATATATAGAATTAATCAGTTATTAAAGACTGTTGTACAGTCTGTTGCCAAACATTAAAAAATATGTGTTCCAACTTCCTTTGTTGTTTCTTTTATGTTGTTGGAATGTTCCTTTTTGACATGGCAGAAATGACATGCGGAACTTGAGTTGATCATTAAGGTGTTCAATAAGTCAACAAATGTTCACTTTAGTTGGTTCTCATAAGTACTTTTATGTATTTGCAGTTTTACGAGACACTCACAGGTGTTAATGTTGAAGGGAAACTACCCATTCTAAAGAAAGATCTTGTCTTGAAATCTCTACCAATCGAATGGCCAGTGGATCCCACTGATGGTATACGTACACTAAATCAGAGCAATTTGAAAACCTTGGTTGTTCTGGATGATGACCCAACTGGTACTCAGACAGTTCATGATATTGAAGTGTTAACAGAATGGTGAGTGTCTTCCCAGTTTGATCTTATGACCAAGTGTTGTGATCTCGGCATATGCATCATACTATTTCTTCCCACTGTGTAACGTACCAGGATGCTATTGCATTTTGTAAGACATGTTGATCAATGAAAATTTAAGTTGAGAAAATATGCAAACAGATACATTGCAAAGTCTATTGTATGCAGATGCCCCAACAATTGAAATTAAGGAACTTAGGATCCAAATATCTAACATACATACCTTACTTGCATGCTTTATAAGGACTTAGAAACAAGGAAGTAACCAACATATCATGTGTATTTTGAAGATCAAAGTCTTCTCACAAAATAAGAACCTATCCGATCCAGGTCTGAATCTTTCTTATTTGTACATTGGGTCTTTTAGAGAGTGCCTTTTAGATTATCCCTATCTAGATTATCCCTATCTTTGTCTATGTCTTGGGTTTGAACAAATTACGTAATTCTCCCCCAAGCGTACAGATTAGGTAAAATTTTCTACAAATTCATTGGTGTAAATGGGATTACCTATCAGTGCATGGAATTGTATGACTTGTAGAACACTCATTATTACTGATTTTCAAAGCCATTCGCTATGACAACCTTGTTGAAGGAAGCCATTGATCTATACGCTGCATTAACGAATATTGATTGGAATGTCATTCCATATCAAGATGCCCTCAGTGCCTTTCTATTTAAGAAGATCAAAATTAGTTGCTTTTGATTGTCTGTTTGTTTATTTGCAGGAACATTGAGTCACTTGTTGAACAGTTTGGTGAAAAGCCCACATGCTTTTTTATTTTGACGAATTCCCGCTCTCTAAGTTCTGATAAGGTTAAAATTTTTCCTCCAGAAGCACAATATGTTAAAATTGTACCCCTACCAAGAAGAAAAAAAAAGTTTTTTCTTGAATGTAAAATGTCACTAGGTGTCTCCCTGTTAAAGCTTCCCTTTTTGAGTAGAAAATGGCACTTCTTGCAGGCCAGTGCACTGGTACGAGACATATGCCTAAACCTATGTGCTGCAGCAAAGTTAGTTGGGAACACTGACTTTACAGTGGTTTTGAGGGGTGATTCAACATTACGAGGACACTTTCCAGAGGCAAGGAAACGCAACCCTCTTCTAATATTACACAGAGAATTGGATTCTAAGCTACATTCTATGAATGACATTATGCTACTTGGTTTATCTAGGAAGCGGATGCAGCTGCTTCCGTACTGGGTGAGATGGATGCGTGGATCATGTGCCCATTTTTCCTTCAGGGAGGCCGTTACACCATTGAAGATGTACATTATGTTGCAGAGTCTGATTGGTTTGTTATTTCCATTCATGGTGAATTACAGCAATCTTGTTTCAACATGCTGAAAACCAACATTGGTGAATTTTATCTTGGTGTTTGTAGTCTTGTACCGGCAGGGGACACAGAATTCGCCAAAGATGCTGCTTTTGGCTATAAATCTTCAAATCTCTGTGAGGTCTAGCTTTTTTTACTACGTACTTTGAACAAGTGGCTATTCATCTGAGCTCTAGTCGGTTTAGTGGGATTACTGTTTGTTCATTTCAGTGGGTAGAGGAGAAAACTAGAGGCAGAATACCAGCGAACAGTGTTGCATCCATCTCCATCCAACTTTTGAGGAAGGGTGGACCAAATGCTGTTTGTGAGCGTCTTTGCAGTTTGCAGAAGGTACACATGACAACTCTCTACTTTACTCAATTGTGTGGTCTAATTGTTTCGTACCTGCCCCAAGTAGTTGGTAGTAAGGAATTCAAGAGTAAAGATTGGGACAGATTGTAATGTAGATTCTTGTCTATTTATATTTGTTTATGTTGTATATCTTTTATTTTATTTGCCTAAATTTGCTTAAGCACGTAAACATGGGCTCACTGCTTAGATGTGAGAGTTTTATAGCTATTAAAAGTCATTGCGTTTCTGCAATTAGAGTGCCCTCTCTCTCTCTCTCTCTCTCTCTCTAAAAGGGTTTCTACACTTTGTGCCCAATAGTTCAAGACCAAACTCATGTATTCCTTGTACTTTGGAGTAGAGTGGAAACTTGGAGGTTTCCGTTATAATTACTGTGCATGAAGCCCGCGCTCTCAAGTTTCTGTGCATGACTTTTTTCTGACCAAAATGCACGAAATGACTGTATACCCTTGCTTCTTTTTTTTTTTTTTTTTTTCCAACTTTTGATCAAATGGTGTTTTACTTGACGTGAACGGGAAATGAGGGTCTGTGATGTGGCTTGGAATAAGAGATGGAAGAAGAGAAAAGGGGAAAAGAAGGGTTGCAGTGTATCGGGTAGCTTTCTACTTTGGTACAATTATTTGTGTGCAAACATGACCAAGCTGATACAGGGTCAGTCCATCGACATTCCCTTAGCCATCCCTAGGTACCATTGCTCAGCGGCCATGCTACTTGACAACTGTATCGGAGATCGCCCTCACTCTGCACGTCACTTCCATACCAAAGCAATTTGAGACATCCAAACGGGTCTCTGAATAGGCTATATATGTGACTTCACGTCATAGCAGCATCATATATTAGTTCCTTCTTTACATACTTTTTCCCCTGCAAGCTCTTCTAGTAGACTGCATTACTGTATTAGTCTTGATGTTTTCAGTCCCAAATGCAGTTTCATTGTAATGTTGTGGGCCTAGAACTTGTACTTTGGTCTTTTCAGAGCATATGCAGGGACAAGTTCAACAACTACAGGGCAAAATACTTTTTCTTTCTACTTCAGCATAACCTACTAACACCCTTGTTTAATGGGTGAAACAGGGGTCTACCTGTATAATTAATGCAGCTAGTGATAGAGATATTGCCGTATTTGCAGCCGGAATGATCCAGGTACAGTCTAATGTCTCTTATTGTTTTCTGGTGGAGTATTCTAGCCCTGGGAGGTCTTTGTCAATTTTCGAAACTGGTAACATATACTCAACTTGTATATGTTTGACTAGCAGGCAGAATTAAAGGGAAGGCGTTTCTTATGCCGCACTGCTGCTAGTTTTGTTTCTGCTCGACTAGGAATTACTCGAAAAGCTCCTATTTTGCCAAAGGATCTGGGAATTGTTAAAGGAAGGAATGGTGGACTTGTTGTTGTGGGTTCATATGTCCCGAAAACAACAAAACAGGTTAGGTTGGTGATTATTTTGGAACGTTCTGGGGTTGTCTGGTCCTCGAAAACTGTTGATGTTCTTTTCTTGAGTTCATTATCATGATTCTCATCACCCACAGGTTGAAGAACTTAAATCACAATGCAGCCACATATTAAGAAGTATTGAGGTAATTTACATGCTAAATGTTCTTTCCTATTTTGTACATTGGTATTCAGATGAATCTGTATTGAAACAGCACGAGAGATTTGTCATGACCGCAATTATTTACTTCACATCTTTTACTCATTATCTTCCAATTGATTGCTGGGATGGACAAATAAAATTTTTCCTGTCTATTATGAATAGATTTCTGTTGATAAAATAGCAATGAAATCCATAGAAGAGAGGGACGAAGAAATAAATCGAGCAGCTCAGATGGCAGATATTTTCCTTGGAGCTTGCAAGGACACTCTAATAATGACTAGCCGAGAGGTCATCACAGGGAAAAGTATGTCTCCCCGTCCTCATATCTTATCCAATAGTTTTGTTATTTCTAGTATCGACTGATGAATAAAATTTGACATGTTAAGAGTTTTGATTCTTTTCCCTCTCTAAGGTCCACAAAGTAAACGATGATTACAAAGCATGACTCAACTTCAAGTTCCAAATTGAGACATATGACATCTCAGATTGCCAACTTCCACCACCTGATCCCATGAACTCTACAATAGTGATCAGAACGTCTACCGCGACCTCCCATCCTGTAAAGCATGCCAAACACACACATCCCAGTAGGTTCCCTCCTTAGTTATAAGAGCAGCTCATGACTACTATCCTGGTAATGCTAGATCTGATTTTTGTAAGCTACTGTTAATGGGTGTTTTATGTCCAACGACGTTGCAGAATCCGTGATCACCTCTTTCTTCATTGGGTGAGGGCGGAAAATGTGGACTTTGGTTTTGTCATTAGTCAGTCTCCATTTGGTCTTCGTGAGAAAGTTGATAGTGTTTTTGGATTGTTAAGAGGGGAGTGTGTGTTGAGGTTCTCAGACTATTAACTCAACTGTTGGGGGCATTTTAAGTTTATTAAGGAATAGAATGTAAGCATTTTCCCCTTGCTTAGGTATACTTGTGGGCTTATATAGGTTTTATCCTCTTGGATTCCTTTTATTAGTTTCACTTGTCAAAAAGAAAAATCAGTATGGTTGCTAATTTTCCTTATTAGAACATAATAAATGCAGAGGATATTACAGTTACATTGTTGCTTTGGATAATACATTTCCTTCATTTCCGTAATATGGTTCTCTTTTGCATTGGACAGGTCCTTCAGAGAGTCTGGAGATCAATTTTAAGGTGAGTTCCGCTCTGGTGGAAATTGTTAGGAGGATATCTTCAAGACCTCGTTACATTCTTGCAAAGGTACTTTTATTTGGTCAAATGATTAATGTTATCTCCCCCCTGCTTTTTTGATTGCTTACAAGTAATGAAGAGCTGAGCAGTCTCATAGTTCTTACTTTCTCCCGTAAACAGGAAAAGTGACATGATTTACAGTATTCTAGCTTACTCTTGCATTTATTTCATTAAGAAATCTTGGCGGGAAATTCTTTCTGACCAGTACGTGATTATTGTTGCTTGAGAGTACAAATCCTTCCTTCGAAATGCTTCCAAGTGCAGTGCTGGTGCCAAAGTTCTTGAACTGGAAAATAGCCCATATTTGTTAGGTATTTCGCCAGACATGGTGACCTAGATTTGTAACGTTAAGAGACCAGATGGCTGGTATTGACATTCCTTGATTGTCCAACTCGTACTCAGTTGGCGCGTGAGGTTACAGAAACTGTCATCTTTGAAGTGTTGAAAAATGGGACAACAACTGGTTTACGTACTGCTAATTGTTCAACCTGAACAGCCAAAATTCCCCTCACAATTGTAGTTAAGGTGGTTTAAGCCGATATCGGCAGGAGTTGTTCACTAACACAAGGCGCTTTTTCAATTCCAACTTTCAATTTTCTCTTTGGGAGTTAGTTACAAAATCCTAAGCTGCTATATGTGAGAAAGCAGTAATGAATTGGGTTAAGGTAACTGGTCTATTCAAGATTAGACAAACTACTACAATTCCTGAAGGATGAAAGTTCTTTATAATGTCAAATATGTATTTTCTCCTGTCATTATCATATTTCAATTCAAAATCTTGTATATTTGCTTCATGTGTTGATTAAAGCGGGGAAAGAAGAATAGGAAAGAAAAGGATCTGCTTTGGTTGTCAATCGTTTATTTCTGTTTTAGGGTGGAATTACCTCCTCAGACCTTGCTACAAAAGCTCTAGAAGCAAAACGTGCCAAAATAATTGGGCAAGCATTGGCTGGTGTCCCTCTGTGGCAGCTAGGTCCTGAAAGTAGGCATCCGGGTATTCCTTATATCGTTTTCCCTGGTAAGTTTACCTCATTTTATATCTTCTTTTTCTTGCAAAAATCTGTTCTTTTTTTAATGTGTAACTTATAAAAAAAATTCTTAGGTAACGTTGGCGATAGTAAAGCTCTAGCAGAAGTTGTGAAATCTTGGGCTCGTCCAGTCAGACTTTCGTCAACAAAGGAGTTGCTACTTGTGAGAAACTATATACTACACTGTTGATTATCGACTTTTTTTAAGATGCTGATTACAATTGTATATTTACACAGAACGCAGAAAAAGGTGGATATGCAGTTGGAGCATTCAATGTATACAATCTGGAAGGAATTGAGGCAGTTGTTGCTGCTGCAGAGGAAGAGCAAAGTCCCGCAATATTGCAGGTTTGAAGCAGTCTGTACAAATAGATAAATATTGACTAAAGTCTTATATATCCGTCTTGTAATATAGTGAACTAAGACTTAAAACCAGCTTCTACAAAATACTAGGTATGTTTCCATAGTTGTGCCGTGCTTACCATCCTGTTTTTAAGTTTTTGTTGGATTCGAACTTTCAGTTCTTGTCTATCCAATTGTTGACTATTTGACATTCAGTAGATATTTTTGTTGATTTTGAAATGGTGAACTTGCTAAAATTCATCGTTTTAGTGTTTAATATCTGAAGTACTTGTGCATGTTTTTTTTTATTTTCTTGCCTAGGTGCGCCTTGCTTTCTGCCTTGTGCCTAGACCCCAACAGACCTTCGCGCCTCTAGCCTGAAATAACCATGGAAGAAAGTACAACAACAACAACAATAACAGAACTCATCTAGTATGGGCGGGGGAAGATTGAGGACAGACCTAACTTTTGGCAATATGCACAAAGTGGCTGCGCTTAGAATACCATTGAAATAGTGGCCCCCTAAACCTCCAAGAACCGAGGAGCTACAGGGATGTTTTGCTGCAGAACCGCCCCCAAATTCAAAGCCAAAAGTTATTAAGGAGGGCAGGCCTAGAGATCCAAATCAATTTCTGTACTCATTACCATGTTTCCTTCATTCGTGGTCCAGAGCATCTCACTAATGAGCACAGAAAAATTAATATTGCAAAGACAGCCAATTGGTCTCTTTAGTTGGATCGTTACCGTGTGTGTGTGCGGGGGGG
>JAXBDA010003969.1:0-31452 GCA_036023075.1 Gaultheria prostrata | reverse complement strand
CTCCTAGTACGTGATACTAACTTAAGCATCGGAGGGCCTTTGCCACGAAGGGCAAAGGTACTCTAACGGTTCTCTGTCTTGCAGGTTTAGAGGTACCATACGGATTCCAGAATTCTACCCTCTACAACTCTAACATGCCATTGTACAGTGAATTCAAACCAGAGCAAATAGTATCAAGCAGGAAGAATAAAACACATCTTATGAATAGTAGCATAGTGCCCGTCATTTGTACAGCCCACATAATAGCAGTATAGTTTCTCCTCCTGGTTATTGTGACAATATTTGCAACCATAACAGGCCGGCCGAAAGAGTAAGCTAAAGCTCCATACTTGCCAAAAGGGAAAAACAACATGAGAGTATCTCTTTTTCACTACTCAGAATTAACTAACAAATTCACTTTCTTAACACCGAATGGGGTGCAAGCAGCATATATTACAGGATTCGGTACATAACAATGACTAGATGTATATCATTCGACACATTTCACCAATACAAGCATGAAAACGCAGGATTCAATAATAAGAGGAATCCAAGATACAGACCTCCTAATGGCCATAACAAGCAGATGTACAATCAATTCTTGACAAGTCCCACTTCTGAACCGTTACCCTTGAATCCTGGACCAACTCCTGCAGTATAAACCAAGCACTCATCTTGGCAAACAGCTAAAGATCTTAGTGCTCCGTGCTGTGCACAGATAGAGTTATTACAGTTGCTCTGATCTTCCATGGAAGCTCAACTTTCAGATTCCCAAAACGGCCTAAAAAATCAGGCCCATCCCAGCTAGCTGCTGGGCTAGGGAACCAGTACCATGGCTCGTGATTTCCAAAAGTTGAGGTTGTTACGTCTCTCTCAGATGGATTCTGGTCAAGTTCATTTACTCGTTTATGAGGCACCAAGTTCAAACATGTCAAGTGCAAAAAGTATAACGTGCTTGAGCATAAAGAATTGTTTTTTATCAGCATGTAGAATTTAACGTTGTTTCAATCCAGTTAGCAAAGAGGAATTACACGTGAATGCTTTAGTGGCTCTTTTGTATTTCCCTTTACAAAACCATACAAGTAAGATATCATCGAGTTCCAATCAACATCCGAAATCGACATCCGAACTACCCCAACACTAATTTAATCCATCCAGTTAGCAATGAAGAAAGACAAGGAAACATGCTTACTTTGTTCAAAATTCAACCCGCTTTCCAGTTCAAGATGTAGTTGTTCATAGAGTTCTCCTGCAAGTCAAGAACAATAGTATCAATCAGAGCAAAATTTGCATATAATCTAGATTAGTGTCCTCTTCCATAAAGGAGTGGCTCAAAGAATTAAGATCGTAATTCGTAATTACTCACATTCGTCGTCGGCAAACTCAAAATGAAATGAGTAGTTTTCATAACCAAATACCTGTTTTGCAATTGTCAAAGAGAGATCGAAAACAAGCGAAGAAATGAAGCATCATTCTAATAATCAGACAACAAATAAATGAAGGCGAAATCTGTTTGTGACAGAAAATACTACTCCTATGTCATTGTCATCATCAGAACAGAATTGCACATTAAGAAGTTGTCAAACGTGAAGAACTCATACGTATCATGAAATGAGAAGTGAACCTGGAAATTGGGTCGAATGTTGTCGCGTCGAGGAGCGCCTGAGAAGACGATAATCAAATCGACGTCGAGATGATTCTGATCGCACAGGAAATGTACGTTATTATGTTGAAACGGTTGTTAAGGTTTTGATTCAGTATATCCAAACTTATTTTAAGGAACATAAATTCATTAAGATCAAGTACAAATCCATTTTCAATTGCGATGAAATTTTAACATGATTTGTATTTTTATGCGTTCTACAATATGAATGTCTTGGATCATTAAAATAACATTTAGATAGATAAAAAGTGTACTTAGAGTCCTCTTAGGGTTTTTGATGTAGAAGCGGATATGATTCAATGTATCTAAATCCATTTTAAGAAATAGAAATTCATTTAGATTAAGTACCAAAATATATTTTCTTTATGAGATATTCATACATCATATGCGTTACAATAATTTCTACAAGATGAATGTCTCGGATCATTAAATAATAGTCTATATAGTTAGAAATCGTCCTTGTAATACCCAAGATTTCTTAGAACTAAGAGGTTATCGTCAAGCGGCGTCGTTTTTGGATCATGACACAGGTTGAACCTATGTCATGACGTGGAAAATAAAAAAAAACCCCTAAAATTCCACATTTCTTTCACCCGGTTCCCCTCTCGCTGGATACAGAGAGGACGACGAAGACCTCCACCACCACCGCCGACGACCACCTCCACCAGGCACTCCAGAGACAACTACTTCAGAAACGCGGAAAAGAACTCGCAAGTTTGCGGGTTAGTTTTCTTCCATATCTTATCTCTATCTTTTGATTCAAATAGCTTTGGTCATATATTAGAGTGTGATGTGGTAATCAGCATGCTATCGTGAATCTTCTGCGCTGCAATTGGTATTCAGAAAATCATTTTGACACAATACAAGTGGGTCAATTTCACTTCACACGGATATTTGCTTATTGTCGTGATAAACTGAATTAAGGGTTCTATCATCTTCCTTCCCATTCTTTTTTACATATGACTTTTAGGTTTTTATCTCTAATCCTTTCTCCATCATCATTCGTTGGGATTCTAGAACCCTTGGTTGCCGGAAATAAATGCTCTTTAAGTACGCTTATGGGTTTTTCTCATAACAATCGACTCTAACCTTTAGGCCTCGCTTGGCTGGGGGTAAAGATCAAGGGGATAAGTTATAGAGGGGGATAAGATAAGAGGGGTATTATTTTTGGAGGGTTGGCCCACATTGATGTGATGTTTATGGAGGGGATAAAAAAGTATATGGTTTGGATGAGGGATTAAACGGGGGATAACTTTTGACTTGGTTTGGATGTTTTATAAATAAGAGGGGGCGAATGATGGAAAAACCTGTCAAATGACTCTTTTATGGCCTTTGCAGTTGCGACAACCAGTCTGGCTTAAACAGACAGCGTTAAAGATGTTATGGGAAAAGAGAAACAGATTTGACCTGGTTGCAAGTGATGTACATATGCCAGATATTGATGTTTTCAAGCTCTTGGAGCTTGTTGGTCTAGAAATAGACCTTCCTTTTAACTAGTAAGTAGGAAATCCCTTACATTATATTTCATTTGGCATATGGTGTGTGTTGGATTTCCATTGAATCATTGATTGCTTTGTCACGTTGATATATTTTGGTGCTATTATGTCACCATTGGTCCCAAAAGCTCAGGAAATGGGCCCAACAATGTCGAGCTATTCGACACCCTACCTCACGTGTGGCCCGTGTTTTACGTGGAGATACAAACAACACTTGTGAGAGGAAGCAGAATACAAGTAACAAGTGGGGAACTAATGGAGTGTTTTGAAATTAGGATATGTACCATGTATCTGTAATTTGAACCCCACCTTATATACTTATGTTTATTTCATATCTGTATATATACATCTGGATGTTTGTATATAAACATACTAGTACCTTCGTCCTAAAAAGAGCGAAACGTGAACTTAAAAATAATGCATTTTTGTCGAAAAAGTTTCAACCTGCCGCTAATTACTATAAATCAATGAGTTCTTCTAATTTATCTAAAAGACTAAAATGTTAGAATTTTACTTTTGATATAGATGATGAACGCTAAACTTTTAGTCTCTATTTATCTCTCTCTTTGTGGCTCATTTTTGTACTAACATGGATTGTTGCAATGATATCATGAAAACTATATAAAGGTTAAAAGTTGTTGCTGAATTCTTGAGGACTTTGACCTGTGAGATGTATGAAGGTTTGACACACTGACAGAGGTCATAACAGGTTATAACAGATCTTTCGACTGCGGGAAATTAATCGACATCATTTTGATGCTTGGGAGTATGGAGGACCTGAGTCCGTTATATAGTCTTAAAAGTCCACATAGTTGTAGCTTCACTAGCTTGTATAATTTGGAGTCGAAAGAATGTAATACTCACCTCAACCATTGGCTTGATGGCACAAAATCTTTTTGATACAGGTTGAAATTTTCTTCACGAGGCTTTCTTTTGATATATGGGTTGCATTCCCTTGTTCCTTACTGCCTTCTGTAATATAATTATACTTACCAAAAGTATAACGCTGTTATAAATCTATGTGCTTTGAAGCAGTTCTGGACACAACCGCAAAATCACTTGAATGCATTGCAAAGGTTGTCTCTCATGCAGTAATTTATCATTATGAATCAATCACCTAGTACCCTGGACTGAATGCACATCATATGGGGAACAATTTTATATTATGTTCTGCGTGTAATGTGGAGTTTCTTGTTTATTGCACTGAGTACCTAGAATTTATCCTACCCTTTCTATTATGTCCTTTTTTCTCCTTAGAACCATGTTTAGTTTGATTGGCAGGTGTTCCATGTATTGAAGAGGAACATTGGATGTTTTTACTTGGTTTGCAAAAGCTTGGGAAAGGTGATTGGCGTGGAATTTCACACAATTGTGTGATTTCAAGAACACCAACCCAGTGGCCAGTCATACCCAAAAATATTTCATCTGGCAAACCAATGTTTCTAGGAGGAAACAACGTTCCAGCCTATTTGACATTGCTGCAGACGAAGTTAGTATCTTTCCTTCACTCTTAATTGTTTTCCTTTGGGAGGCGTCTTTTTATGACCTCAAAAGAAGAAACAAATAGAAAAGGAAAGAAAAACAGTGTATGCATTTATCCACCACTTGTTTACCTTCTTCACTGAAGATCTGTTTATACCCAAAAATGGCATTTTTTTATTAAGCCGCCATGTGGCATACAAATTACACAACTGCAAATGAATTTTGCCGAGATGTTGGGATCTATTTTTATAGACAGTTGCCCAAATTGAATATTGATTGCAAGAAACCATTTTGTTGGCGCCACAGCTGATAATTTTGAAAGGATGTTTGACTTCTCAAATGGCCCACGAGGCCAAGGTCTGTTATGCCTTATAAAGGGGTAATGGAAATCCATTTAATGGATATTTTTTGCCCCAAATTGGCAACGTTAACTGCACACAACCATTTGGTTCGAGAAGTTGGCAGACCGTGTTCAAGAAGATGAAAGCAGATGGATACTTTGTGGGTATGTGGCAGGTCCAGAGCAGTTGGGAGATGAAATGGAGGCCGAGTTTCAGAACCCACTTTCCCATTATTCGGCTCAGGCCACACTTTGTTCCTCGTAGCCGTTTACATACCAATCTGGTTCCTCAACCAATCAAGCCTAGCGCTTACCAATTACGGCTCTGGCCACACTATGTTTTAGGTCCAGCACCACTCAAAAGCCCAGCGCTTATCAACCTTAAACTTTCCACCAAAGGTTAACTATCTTTTATTTCCAGTCAACTTCAATCCTTTTACTCATGTACTCATTAGTGAGATGCTCTGGACCATGAATGAAGGAAACATGGTAATGAGCACATAAATTAATTTGGGTCTCTAGGCCTGCCCTCCTTGATGCCTTTCAGCTTTGATTTGAGGGTATGGTTCTGCAGCAAAACGTCCCTGTAGCTCCTCGGTTCTTGGATGTTTAGGGGGGCCACTGTTTGAGTGGTACTCTGAGAGCAGCCACTTTGTGCATATTGCCAAAGGTTAGGTCTGTCTCCAATCATCCCCGCCCATACCCCCAATGATTGGGGACTAGATGGGTTCTGTTATTGTTGTTGTTGTTGTAACTTCAATCCTTTTACTTCATCAAGTAACTCGGATTTTTTTATGTTTTTCGTAGCCTTTTACATTCACTTGTAACTATCAACTTTATTATTCCGATATAAGAAAGTTCTTTTTCTTCTTGTTCTCTACTTTTATTTGTTTCTTCTCACATGGTTGGGAAATATTGAAGTCCACTTCGTTGTGGCAAAAAACACGAACTACATTGTGGCCTCGCCCTTTGGGCCGCACGCAATCGCTATGTTTTAGAAGTTCTATCAAGGCGCCCACGCCTCTTTACACGTTGGACGTTGACAAGTCCTGGCACACCTGCACATACTGCCCGCGCCATTAGTTTGTCCAAAAACAGGCAAACAAGATCCCTATGACTTCTCCATCATTTGGGTCACATATATGCATGAGGCACACCTCTCTCTCTGTTATTCTTCCCGCATGTGTATAGTTAACCCTCTAGGTATTCTTGTCTAACCCTTTAGATTGTGGTCTAGTAATATTCATTGGGGATTTGGGGTTAATGGGCATTCATATGTGTATTACTCTACTTTCAAAAGTCCTAAGAAGTGGCTTACAAGTTCACTTTATTTTCCAAATGTTCACGGTAGAATACAGATGGTTAGGCTTCTTTAAACCAGACGAAGAAACTAAGCCTTGAGTCCCAGTCAATCGAGGTTGGCTAGTTCTTTTTGTACAGGGATGCAAATTTGGTTTTTGGACTCTTGCAACCTGGGTTCTTCTAAATTTTTGAAGCACCCATGTTGGCAGTTAGAGCCTCACATTTGAGCAATGGTGTGGGATATGTATCCAGCACTCATAATTCTATGCACCCCTATAAGCACGCCTCCGATTATGTATGCGTAAGTAGTCGAGCTTATCCATATAAATTTGCATTAACACTTTGTATACCCATTAAGCACGCTGAAAAAGATAAATGAAGTATTCAAGAAAAATCAGAATTTGAGATGAGTTTATCTTTTCACGGTTTCCTACTATTTTAGGGCAAGAGAATTAGATGAATTCAACATTTAAACACACTACCCGCACCTCACCCCTACCCAGTCGATGCCCAAATGTTTTTTTTTTTTTTTTGATCAAGAGAAACTGACCACGGGCGTCGATGCCAAAATGGTTGACTTTAGCACTTGTCACCCATATCATATGTCTGCTTTTTTTTTCGTGCATTTTTTGCAGTCTGGTGATACCCGACTGGAATTGCATGATTTCTTCGCTGTAAACCCTCCACAAGTGGAAGCACAGACAACCAACCCATTGCCTGCACCTCCTACTTTGGATGAAGAATGTGAATCAATGGATTCTACCAACTCCAACAATGGCGAACAGGTCCCACAAAAGCCAGACAGCTTGCAGTGCTGTTATCCAGTTGTTATTCCTGCTTATATCCCTCAGTTCTTACCATTTTCTATTCCATTTTGGCCTGGGCATGTTGTGGAGCCCATTAAAACAGAGACACCTGAGGTGCGTAAGCCAACAGCAGTACATTCGAAGAGCCCGATTAATGTGGATGAGCGCTGGTTGGCATGTTGAAACTCAGTTTAGGGGAATCCATTAGAAATGCAGAACCATCTTCTCTCACTCAAGCTACTTGAAGGGTCCAATAGGCACTCAGCTTTCCATGCGAATCCTGCTCCCTCTGGGAGTTTGCATGTCGACTCCGGCAGCTATCCGATACATGCAGTTTAAAGATTTCTGTGTTGAGCTTAGGGGTAGCTTAGTGGGAGTGCTGGCGAGCGATGGAAATCCTGTTAATACAATACAATAATGTGCAGAATGGTTGGATTTCAGTTACAGTTGTCTTTGTTGGATAACCTTATAAAGTTTTATTTGTAGAAATTGTTCAACTTCTACTTCTGTCAAAAACTGCTTGAAGTTGTCACAAATTTGGGTCTAGCTCTTTATTGATTTCTTTCTGAGTTTATTCCATGTTACATTAATAAATATCATTTAGTGTTATAT
Organism: Gaultheria prostrata; assembly: GCA_036023075.1. Classification (NCBI taxonomy): domain Eukaryota; kingdom Viridiplantae; phylum Streptophyta; class Magnoliopsida; order Ericales; family Ericaceae; genus Gaultheria; species Gaultheria prostrata. Next base: position 23,772 of record JAXBDA010003969.1, on the reverse strand, counting down.
AATGGAATTTAATTGTTGTCATGCTGCTAGTTTACATATTTCTATTTATTGCACTGGGAAGATTTATCAGGCTTTTTGGTAAAAATTGACCACGAGTCCAGGACCCTTGCGCATCAAGAGTCGTAAAGTATGAGTAATTAGTGCACGAGGTGTCCCAACACCCTAAAATCCAATCTCCGTGGAGGCGGGCACCAGTAAAGTATAGCCAAGTTATAATTCTAAACATTAGCAATTCACGTTCATACAATGGCCTTAAAGCATCAAACTATTTCAAATGAGTGTTATTACAACAGGTATAACATAACCATCAGTACATACACACAACAAGTAACTTAGTTTCGTTACATCTGACAATAACACAACCATCAGCACACACATAAAACAAATGACAGACGACTATAAAGGGGCGAAAATGAACTTAAAAATAGATAGATAGCAGCAGCCTTGGAGACTGGTCTTAGAGTACCAATTTCTGCGTCCATGGGTCGGTTGTGATTCTCTAGCGGTCGGAATCCTCTGTCCTGAAAAATCATGATTCCTGTTATAATGCACGATGTGATGGAGTATATTAGTACAGAAACCATAATTTCAAAGGACATAGGATTCCGTACCCTTTTACTTACACCTGAAGCACATGTTCCCTCCGGTGTGCCACAGCCGAACTTGGGTCGATCAGGGGTCCTCCGATGCGCCTCTGTTGGGTATTCAGATCATGGACAAGATTGCCCCTCATTCTCCCTCGGATATAGTTCCACAGCACTTGCACAAGTCTGAAGATCAACATCACCCCTGCTGCAAACAGAACATCCAGCAAAAGCAGAACATACAGAAAAAACAGAACAGGCTTAATTGAGTCGGGGAAAATAACTGATGTCAGACACACCAAAGGAAGTGAACCAAGAACCACCGCGCCACAAAGAACAACATTAGCCTAAGCTGGTGTGGTATGGCCATGAATCGAATAGGCCAAGGAATATAGAAGCAAGCTAGCAATGGAAATGAACATGGTTTTCGGGTGTGATCCGAATGGAGTTGAATCTAACCCCTGATATTTCAGTTTGAGAAAGCTGGTGAGATTTGGAAGAAGAAACCCATAAATGGCATGGTAGTTTGAGAGTGGATGTTGTTCTTCTTGTTGTGTGAAGTAGGAGGAGAAACTCCTGCTGATAAACACAACGTTGGTCCATCCGCGGAAGCTTCTTCTTCCTCCTGTGATTGATGCTGCAACCATTTCCATTGGCTTTGAGGTTGATTTTGTCTGAAGAAGAGACAGAGAAAAAGTTAGAACAACATGAAAGTAAAGATAATCACATATGTAGGAGGTTGAGAAAGAAGGCACCTTTGGTGAAATGGAGCTAATTTTTGGGTGTTAAAGGGTTTATATAGAGATGATGGTACAAAGACCTTCTTAGATTGTGAAAGAATTAAAGGTTTGCATGCCATTATGTGATGGGCTTAGAGAAGGTTTAGAGGGCTCAGAAAAAGGGAAGGTTTGAAAAAACTGACATAGGTGAGAGGTTCAACCTTTTGAACCAAGTGGTCCAAACATTCTTGTGAAGTTAAAAAATGGTTCTGGAACACAAAGGTGTTTTCCAATTTCTTGTGTGCAGGTTGAAATCTAGGTCGACAAGGACAGTCCAGGTGGATGGAATTAAATAAAGGGTTTGGACTTGGCCGTCCAATTGAGATTTGTGTGAGGCCTTTTGGGGTCTACTTCAATGATCTTTACCATTTAGAGCTCGTCGAGAGCATATACGATCCTAAAAACTATGTCTATAAATATGATTTTGATTCGCGTTTATCGTAAAAAAAATTGACAATTGCATATTAATTGACATTTGATCAACGTAATTTTTTACTCGATTGATGTTTTTGATTAACTCTAAAAATTTAAAAAATTGATCTATCAAAGTGGACATGGAAAGAGCCAACAAAGCTCTGGAGTGGGAATTGGGTTAATTGGCCGTGTGTGATTCCTATGGCTTTAATGGGATAAAGTGTGAATAATTCTAAAGCACAAGTGATATATATATATATATTTGTATTGATAGATTTAACGTGTGCAGTTTATATATAACACATGCATCACCAAAGGTTTATATCGTAAATATTGTGGAATCAAAACTCTACGGGTTTGGCACAACAACTATAGGTCGCAAGGTCTAATCTCATGAGAGCCAAACATCATTAACTTCAGTGACTTGGAATTATTCAAGATGGACGCAAACTGGCCCGAATATCCGATTATAAAAAGAAAGTTGTGGAATTGGGTATCCAACAGGCATGTAATTCTCTGCATAAAAAATATGGTTCAAGAGATTTGTTTTTGTAATTCAATTCCGTGTGAAATGCGGGCAACCTTTTTCTTATTTGTAGGTTGGATCAAAAGGCCAGGGTTAAGATGGCCCAAGTTGATCAAAATCCCACCATGTGGTAGCACGACACGGTACCTTTAAAGGTGGCACGGCACGAGCACGGTTTTAGACGGGCACGGTGCGGAACTAGGTCGGGCACGGAACTAGGTCGGGCACAGCACAACACGGCACGGGTTTAGACAGACACGACAAGGGCAAGACATGGAGTGAGCTAAACACGGCACAGGGCACGACACAAAAAATACTAATTTTTAATGTATCAAAAAAATTACAGTAATTTTTAATTATGGATTTTTTGATTATATGTTATACACTTTTTAATAAGTCAATACGAATCTTTTGCGAATCTCCATACGCAGAAACTATTTTAACAATCCAGCGGTTGTTCCTATTGATGAAATCAATCGTGTAAAATTTCTTCTCGATCGGGACTGAATTTGTTTTTTTTAACGATACTTTTCATCCGATTAAATGCCTACGTACGGATGTTTGTTAAATTCTTCTTGATGTTTGTTCAAAAAATATAGCTATAGTTATACAAAAATAAAAATCGACGAAACTCGGCTAGATTAAACGGAACTCGGCTAGATTATACAAAAAAATTCCATCGAAACTCAGAGATGTGCCGGCATGGGCACGACACGATACGGTATGGCGCGGCACGATTAAAAAATGGCATGACACGCCGTGGCACGATTACGTAAATGGACCGGCACGGTACAACATGACACGATTAAGAAATGGCACAGTTGGTACGAAATTAAATGGCCGGCATGAACCGTTTAAAAAGAAAGTAGTGGAATTGGTTATTCAACAGGCATGTAATTCTCTGCACAAAAGATATGGTCACGAGATTTGTTTTTGTAATTCACTTCCATGTGAAATGCGGTCAACCTTTTTCTTATTTGTACGTGCATGAAATTCTCTGCACAAAAGATATGGTTCCATATCAAAAGGGCCAAAAGGCCAGGCTTCAGATGGCCCAAGTTGATCAAATGCCCGCGTGTGGTAGCTTTTTTACGTGACTTGGCTTTGGGTAACTTCTTGGTTGTGGTTGGTGGTTTTCTTTTCTTAAAGCACTTACTGGTTGACGTGATGGGATTTAGTAAGATTGGCATCTCAGTATATCACTGTCAGCGCATGGTGATTAACCTCCTTATCTGGCGTAAATGGCATGTCTTTGACTAGATTAGAAATATGATTGGTCGACGTGTGCATAAGATGGCCCAAAAACCTTAACTATCGAATAAAAATAAAAGTGTGCACTGTCGCGACAAGGTGATTAACAGCTGGAAAAACCTAGGTGATACTTTCTCCATATTTTTTGTAAGGGCAACTTAAATAGACATCCTGTTTGGGGAACTTATTTATTTCTCAATCCTAAATGGTTTGAATAATTAAGTTCGCATCTTCAAATTCAAATAAACCCCAAACTACACTTTCTCTCTCCTCATTTCCCAATGCCTACTTAAATTTCTCTATAATGAATAAGCCATGCCAAAAAAAATACAAAAAACAAATGAAAGCAATAAATTCTGAAAAATCTTGAGTCTTGACCCATAATTTTTTTTTTACTCGAAATTGAATCTTGACATTTCAATTTAATTCAAGAAAAACTTTATTGACCATCTTTAATCACTCTATACGTTTCACATATTACACTTACTAGCTATTATATCATGGACAAACGAATTCTAATTTGGAAACAGATTCTACATTATAATTAGGATTAGACGAACCTGCAGTTGACATTACCAGTGTCTACTGTCTACCAACTGATTAGAATATGTAAAATTTTAAGAAACAACTTTTCTAATTTTTAGCACATGTTGAGGTATCTCAAGTCTCTACGAATCATGGGTTTTAGGAATAGTATTTCTAAAGGAGGAGATCATCATATGGCTAGTACAAGCATGCACAGGACACGCAAGCGATAATCAAAGCACAAGGATTGACAATGTTAAATTTTTGAAGCCTTCAACAAATATGCAAGGCATAAGCGCAAACGATCGCATATCATAGAGGATAATTGCAGCGATCCTCATATACAATAGTATCATTATCTGCTTGTTATTCTCTAATGGTTTTCTTGCAGGTGCTCAAGGAGTTTTATTCATGTATGCGTGTTCGTTTAATTCCTTTTCCAATCTTTTTGGGAGTAAGCGTTTTGTTTTGTGGATTTTGCCATGACTGCCACTGTATGAGCCAGCTGCTTTGTTCACAACCGGCGCACCCATTTAAACTTAATATGATTGCTCGCAGCTCTGATCGTTAAACAGCAAGAAATCTAGTAAGAGAACAAGTATGCAAGAAAATTCATAAATTATTTACTTAATTAGCAATCGAAGGAGTATCCCGAACCCTTATCCATAAATTTACTCATATTTGAGTAAAATGTCATTTGATATGAAGAATCCCAATAGGCAAATTCAAATCCAAGCACAAATTTGAGCAAAAGCTTCATTAATGACAGTTTTTGTAAATTTGGGAGGAGAGAAAAAGGCTTGCAATTTGAGTAAAAATTTAAGTAAAGCTCTATTTGGTATCCATTTCAGCAACTAAGTGGAATAGGTTAAAGAATGGAGATGTTCTAATAGATCAATATCACACGAATAAATACACGCAAGTGGAGTGGTAGCCCAATTTTAAACACTGTGTAATACTATGCACTAGGTGGTGGCTTCAAACTCCACCCACCGCAACTCTAATATGAATCCTATTAATTTTCGAATTGAATCTTTTCTTCTTTTTTTCCCTCTGATCCATGCAAGAGAGGGAGAGAGCGCACAAAATCTCTTAAAACTGACCAGAGTCTTGTTTTCTCCCTCTCTCCATATATGTATTTGTTGGTAATTCACTAAGAGTAAATCATGAACCAGATTCAGTGCTTCGCCTTCATCATCTTTCTCATATGACTTTTTTTCGGTTGTGTACTTATAAAGTCTGAAAATTTGTGCCTTTATCTCTGTCAATGCATAACGCCAGGCATAAAGCTAAAGCAATTGAGAAATTGTCTTTTTTGAGTGGTTGGTAGGACTGCAAAATCTGTCTTCATGTGTTTTCTGATGGTGAAAAGCACAAAATAGGACAAAAAGATGCCTCTTCTTCTTCTTCTTCTTCTTCTTCTCAATCTTTCTTCTTTGTTTTTTTTTTTTTCCTCATTTCGTCCTTCGATCATTTTTCCAAGGCAAGGCAAGAGAGCCAAATTACTATGAGAATTGTGCTTTCCAAACATGCCCTTGGAGTGATCTTTGGATAAATTTGGAAGCACCCTTTAAACACTAAGTTATTGACCTTGTTCTATTTTTCGTGATGTCTTCTAATGATATATATATTTTCCTGAAAATTATTCTTGTTATATATGAAACCCTCACATATTAGGACAAAAACATGGCTACGCCCTCTGTAAATGCAAGTATTTGGTGGTTGTGCAGTATCCTTATCTCATGTGCATTGAGTTTCTCCCTCATAGGTCGAGTGCTATTATTTGTGTCGAGTAACTACTGCTTTCATTGCGTCACAATCATTCTCACTGTATTTTCCCCAAGGGCTTTTCTGTGTCGTCTTCCCTGAGTCTTCAATTGGTTTGTCAATTGTAATGATCTATGCAAAATAACGAATGCATCTTCCACCCCCCACTTGATTTTTGTACCTATCTTTTTCACTCTGTAATCCCTTGGAAGTTGGAACTAGCAAATTTAATAGGTAAGAATTTGAGATCTATTGAAAAGGGAACTATCGGAGGTAGATTGATAAGTTCATGTCAATAACTTCATTAGCTATAGTCAATATTTTCAAATATTTCGAGCTAAAACTTCAAAATCTTTTGTTGAATTGTATTTGTACAGGCACGAAGCATTCCACGAAGTTTTAGTTTTTGCACTGTTCTATAGTTCATTACTTGTTACTCTTCTGGCGTCTACTTTTTTATAGTGGTTTGTCCAGCTGAGCAACAACAGTCATATACATCCTCTGTGATTGTTCAAGAGACTCTTCTTTTCTAAATAGTAATCGTATTTTTTAAAGAATTGGTCAAAATAGTACTTCCTCCGTCCCTTTTTGTTATTCTTTTTGGGATTTCCAACTTCTTAAGGGGATACATATACTCGAAAAAATTGGTTCAAAAGTCCTTTGCTTCTAACTTTTAATTTTTGTAAACAATCCACGAGGGGTGGAATTGGAAATCTAGACAATTTTTTCTTTGATTATTCAAAAGGGCCGTCCCAAAATAGAATAAGTTATGGAGGGTGTATTGTTCTCAAAAAGCACATTTTGAAAAAGTGCTCTCCGTATCAGCAATATTATGCCACTAGAACAACAGCTTTGCTCGGTGCCAAAGATCAATACCTTCCCAAATTGAATCTCACACACTTGTTCATCAACAAAGTTTAAGCAACAAATAACTTAACCTTGATTAAAAGCACTTCTCAAAATAATTCGAGACTAAATTTAAATGAACTGCATTGTCTTACAGTCGAATACTGTCCAATACAACCAACTCCTGATATTTTGACTTTTCAAATAAGCTTTGTATACAAATAAAATAGTGCAATTTCAACATCCAATTGACCAATCCAACTAAGGCGATACCACAATTGATCAACCCAGTAAAATCATTAATAGATTAAACAATCATCATATGATCATGATAATTTGGGAAAACAAATGCTAAAAGTAAGGTGACTTTCTAATGTTGTATGACCAGAACCCATATTATAAAAGTAAAACAAGATAAGATGCACAAAAATATACATTGTTTGCAGACATCATCTACTCTGGTAACTCTGGGACTGTCAAAACAACACTACATCTTGCTTGCATATATAGATGCCACTTGTCCTCGTCCGCATCATTAACAGCAACAATGTTCCAATCATTGTAACTGCTTATAAATCACACAAGGAATAGCTACATATATCTTCGCCTCAAACACTAAGAAGCACATACATGGATACGGGATACGGACACGACATGACACGGACACGCAGACACGTTACTTCTTCAAAAAATAGGACATAGACACGTCGGAGACACGTCGAATATAAAATATATTTGTATTATAGACGTATGCTACAAATTCATATAAAAGATGAAAACTTTATCTCTATCAAATTAAAGAACAATACAATGAAGATAAAATAGCAGTTCGCATATAAGTATACATGAACTATACATCTATGGAAATTTTCACTCTTGGGTTTTAAAAATTAGATATTAACCTTTTATGTATCCTCAGCATGTTCTAAGAGTTTTGCCAATGTGTCGTGCAGTATCTACAATGTGTCTGAGTAAAAGAAATGTAATAAAAAAATTAGACAAGTATTTAAGCATGTGACACATGTCCGAAGAGAGTCGTGTCATGTCCGTGCTCCTTAGACCACACATCATAGCGAAAACTATCTATACTATCCCAACAACATTGATAGCACATACAATTTGACCAACAAGGGGGAAAATTTTCAAACACCGGACATTCCTTCAAACAAAAGTCTAATGGTAAATAAGCAAAAAAGATTCAGAGAAACGAATCAATCAAGAAAAAAACAACAAAAAAAAAGGCCGAAAGAATTCTACAGTGGTTCGGTTTAGCCAATGGTTTATACCACCAATGAAAGAGAATCTCGAGAGACATGTTAAGGAAAAAATGCCCCGAACGTGTCGTGTCGTGTCAAACTTGTGTCCATATCGGCTCAACTTGGGTGAAGCTTACTCTTAGTTGCCTAATGTCTTAATTGCATGTTCAATCACACTGTAAAGGTTCGACTATCCTTCTTAGGGATTTTAACTGACACTTTTGGTTGACACAAATAAAGAGCCTTCAAATTCACCACACAAGAAATGCTAAATAATCGCAGAATATTCTTTCTATTTTATCGATCATAGCCAACAAATTGAACTGATGGATAAAATCAGTTTACTTGAACTTACTTTCTTGCCAATTAAAATTAGGATACAAATCCTCACTGTCTCTGGAGGGAAAGCTAAAAGCTTCTTGCTGGGGCAATTGCAACAAAATTTACCCTCTCATTGCTGTTGAAAAATAGGAAGAAAACAATTGATTAGAATGAGCACGGCGGCATTAATTTGTAGATCAACAATAGGGATTTAGAAATTAAAAATACATTGTTCACAATTAGACAAATGTGTGTTTAATGAACTGAAAGGAGATAGAACTAATCAAGCACATAATTAGAAGCGTAATAAATGAAGCAGCAAACCAAATCAAAAAATCTGACACTACATCTCACTGTCAACGTCCTTTTTAGAGACAATCTCGTATCATCATTACATTCTCATTGAAAGAAGATGCTCCTACTATAAAGACCCAGCCATATTCTCACAAACTTTCAATAGTCAGTTTACGCAGGGAAAACTACTAACATTACTGCCGAAAATAGAAAGTCAATATAAGTATTTCGAGCAAAAACTGTAATGTAGGGGAGATCAGAAACAAAAATGTCTGCATTGGATTGCTAGTTTGATTACATATTTTAGGTTACCCAATTGATGGCAAACATAATGTGGCATCCAACTCATTAGAGTCAGGACTTATGAGTGCACACAGGCCTCTTCCTAAGATTCTTATAAGTCTCATGTGCGATCAAACTCGAGGTTTTGGCCTTGTTTTGAATACCAATCCATTTAGTCCTCTTGTTCATGTGCCCACACCAATGCCTATTTTTTTCCCCAAGTGATTCTCCTAGAAATGGGGTCTTGGCGCGATGAGAGTGCTTTGTAGAGTTTCAGCAAGGCGGGGCAACCAACTAGTCTCGGCATCAGCGGAAACCGTCAAATTTTCTCCTTTTGAGAAATATCAATATGCCTCCGTGAGATCATACCACATGTAGCTCCAGGAAAATTTGGAAAAATTGAAACATAAACTCAAAACCTCAAAGCCACAGGGCAAAGTGGAAAAAAAAAAAAAAAAAAAAACTCTAAAGTCCGAATGGAACTTCAATTAAGTGTTCAACTGCAAATATACTAAGCATACTCAGTTTCTTCTATTAGCCCAAAAGAAGATTATCATTTTCCCCTAACTGCAACCAAAAGTCGAGGAAGAGGAATCGGTGTATGGTGGTGGAGGTGATGGTTGAGTAGCAGTGGCCTGCCGTGCTAGCAGTAGTATCCAACAAAGTTTACAGAATTCAAATAAAAGTAGTATACATCACCAAATATTGTGTCCACACTACCAATCTCCATGATAGCCACTGTGCTAATTAGTAGATAGGCTGTATTGATCTTTTTGGTTAACTTTTTGAGAGTTGGGAAAGGTAGTGAAAAAAAAAATCAAATAAGAATACGAAAACCGAATCTGTCTTACCCTGTAATGGCCAAAAGAGCTCCTTCTACTTCTTTAATAGTCGCAGCAACATCTTAACAGAAGTAGTGAAGACTATAACATTTATATTGTCTAATTTCAAATTTCCTCTTGTACAAAATACAATTTGCGTCAGGTGTATATATATATATATATAGAGTGAGGAAGAGAGAGGGAGGGAGGGAGGGAGGGAGGGAGAAGGAAGAACCTGACTGCAACGAAGCCTCTTCGAAACCGCGGCAATGATGGTGATTGTGGTGAGGATGATGATGCAGCGAGTTCTTCGAAAAATGATCTCTTGCTACCGCATACACATTGTTCAATCTCGATGTCCCTCTCGCAATTCAACTCAAATCCGTTCAAAGCCAATTCGATATCAGAATTCTGATATATTGAAACCGGTTATTATGGTTTTGATTCAGTATACCCAAACCTATTTTAAGAAACATGTAAGTATTCATTAAGATCAAGCACTCCTCTTGGTATAAACAGCGGTTACGGAAGCTCACACTTTTAACTTCCTAAACTACCCCTTTTAACTATCCAACCTATATCTTATATTTGTATCCTAATCAATCATAGCACAACTGCTCCTAACCATTATCAATCCATCTAGCAAGTAGTATCCAGTATCCACACACATCCATAATCCCTCTCCACAATCCCCTGATTCTCGTACAGTAAACTTCCCGAAACCTATATCGGATATCAAACACAGCCTAGGATCGAGTGGCAAATCTGTGTGTCCGAAAGTGGTCAATTGACTGATTTTAAAAAGGCATCCTGAAAATTCTAATGAAAACACTAATCCCTCTTGTTATTGTAAATTGAACTTTAAAGGTTGAGATCTTAAACCACCCGATCACTTCAAACACCAAGTTATCTCAATCCAGTCACCTGCCTAATCAATTTTACAGATCAACGCATAACAAAATTAATGCTGCCCCTCAATTTACAAACAATGGAAGTTCATAATGGAAGTTCTTCGAGCAGTAACTCGAATTCCCAATTATGTGTTGTAGTCAAGAAAATGACAATGCAAGAGATGCAATCGACTAACAAGCAAAATAAAATCGAGGGGAAAACATGGACTTACAATAAAGCCTCTTCGAAGCCGCGACGATGATGCTGATTGAATCGGACTGGCAACGAAGCCTCTTCGAAGCGGCGGCGACGAGGATGACGATGATGATGATGATGCAGCTGAGTTCTTCGAAAAATGATGCCACCGCATACAGGGTAAAGAGGAAACGCTGAGTTTATATTGAAACCGGTTAATATGGTTTTGATTCAGTATAATCGTTTCTATTTTAAGAAACATAAATTCATTAAGATCAAGTACAAATTCATTTTTAATTAAAATAAATTTTTTATATAATTTGTATTTTTTTTGCACTCTAAAATATGAATGTATTTGATCATTGAAATATTGTTGAAATAGATAGAAAGTGTACTTAAAGTCCTCTTAGAGTTTTTTATGTCAAAAGGATATGATTCAATGTATTCATATCCATTTTAAAAAATATAAATTCATTTAGATTAAGTATTAGTATGTACTTTATTCACGAGATATTTGTACATCATATGCGTTACAATATTTTCTACAAGAAGAATGTTTCGGATCATCAAATAATGGTCGATATAGATAGAAATCGTCTTTGTAGTACCGAAGAGTCCTTAGAAGTAAAACGTTGTCGTTTTAGGTTTATGACATAGGTTCAACCTATGTCATGACGTGGAAAATATTTTACTCCTGTATTTCTTTCGCCATTTTCTGGACATTGGGAGGAGAGAAGACTGATGGAAATGGAAGATCTGAGCAAAATCATGTGGAAGAAGACGAGACCCTATCATCCCAGATCACCATTCTCTCTCCTCCTCCCAATCTCTCTCCTCTTCTTCTCTCTCCTCCTTTTCATCTTCTACTACGAGCACTTTTCCACTTCTGCCCTCATCTCCACAAATTCCTCACCTGCCCGCTTCTGCAACTCGCGCCAGAAAACCCTCGCGGCTGAAAAGTTCATCTGGTACGCACCCCACAGTGGGTTCAGCAACCAGTTGTCCGAGTTCAGAAACGCCGTTTTGATGGCCGCTATACTCAATCGCACCCTGATTGTGCCTCCTGTTCTGGATCACCACGCCATTGCTCTTGGCAGTTGCCCTAAATTTAGGGTTTTGAGTCCCAATCAACTTCGATTTTCTGTCTGGAACCACGTCCTTGATCTCATTCGTACTCGCAGGCAAGTAATTTGTAGCCCACCTTATTTACTTATGGACATTTTCATATGTATGTTTTTCTGCGTGTGATACATTATAGAGCTCATTCATTGTCTCAGAAAGTAAATTGAACCCCCACCTTGTAGACTTACATATATATTCATATGTATACATCAGTACATACACACACAACTTGTAGAGTGTTTTCAAGTTAGGATATGTATCATGTATCGTAGGAAAGTAATTTGAACTCCAATTTATATAATTGTGTATGTTGTCATATGTATATATAGACATATCTTTGTGTGTAAGAACGTACTAGTACCTCTGTCCGAAAGGAGCGAAATGTGAACTTGAAAATAATGCATATTTGTTGAAAAAGATTCAACCTATTTGCTTAATTACTAGTTATCAATGAGTTCTAATTCATCTAAAAAAAAGTTTGAATTTTTCTTGACAAAAATGTATTAGTACCCCACCGTATATGCTTATGTACATTTTTCGTGTGTGTGTGGACGCGTGTGTACTTGTACGTGTAGGAACACGTATGTTGTTGAGCTCATTCGTAGTCTTAGGCAAGTAAATTGAACCCCCACCCTTGTAGACCTATGTATCTATCATATGTATAGATAATTAAATTACACATACAACTTGTGGAGTGTTTTCAAATTCGGATACGTACCATGTATCGGCAATTTGAACCCCCACCTTATATAATTACGTTTAATTTCATATCTATGTAGATACATATAGATGTGTGTATAAAAACATACTAGTTCCTCCGTCCCAAAAAGAGCGAAACAAGACTTTAAAATAATGCATGTTTGTTGAAAAAGTTTCAACCTTTTTGCCGCTAATTACTATATATGAATGAGTTCTTCTAATTTATCTAAATGACTAAGATGTCATAATTTTTCTTGACAAAATTTATTTTTGTAAGTTCTTGTTTTGCGGACGGGACAATCTTTTTGGTACGGGGGAGTACATATTATTGAGCTAATTCATAGTTGCAGGCAAGTAATTTGAACACCCAACTTGTATAAATTCGTGTAGATTCGTACACACACAAACATGTGGGGATGTACATTTTTTAGAACTCTTCAATTTCTCAATTTCTTCCAGTTAATGTTTGTGCAGATAAACCCATTTATGTATTCGGATACAACTGTTCTTTTTCTTATTTGATTCTCGACTTCTGGGTGTTAATTGGGTTTTCTTCTAGAGTGGGATGTACATTTTTTAGAACTCTTCAATTTCTCAATTTCTTCCGGTTAATGTTTGTGCAGATAAACCCATTTATGTATTCGGATACAACTGTTATTTTTCTTATTTGATTCTCGACTTCTGGGTGTTAATTGGGTTTTCTTCTAGAGTTCTAGTCATAAAAATTGGTACTTCATTCTCAGTGGTCAAACGTTTACATTAGGTGCCCTTAGTCAAGCGAATTACATGTGCATGCAGGAACTGTATCCAATCTAATCAAATACTACCTGCCACTCTAACTAACTGAGAGAATCTCCACGTGGCCAACGGTGAGCCAGCATACGCCCTGTGGTGGCCCTTGCCTCCACTTTAGTTTGTGAGTTTTTTAAGAATGAATTTTACGTTCCTGAAATGAGTCTACTAAGTTTAAGTGAACAAGTAGCCCTTGATAGAGCTGAATGGAGAAAAAGGATTCATGTAGCCGACCCCAAATGATTGGGACATAAGGCTTGTTTGGTTTGGTTTGAATTGGTGAAATGAATCTTCTTCTTTTTTCACCTAAATACTTATCATTACTATATTGTGGAGATTGAAAGAGGCAAGATTTATCCTTCAGTGTGCTTGCTCTTGGAAGAGACCAGTTGAAACTCCTAGAATTGACTATTGAGAGCATTTTCGACTATGTATCATTTGAAAATTTTATGATGCAATCGAATAGGCGAGTAATTGATGACCGTTAGCATAATCACGTGCTGCGAAAGAGAGATTCTTGTAATTGTTGACAATAAAATTATTGTGCAAAGTTTTCAAAGTATGAAAACTCGCCATGCTCTATTGTTAAAACTCACATTTGTAGCTTTTTTTTATTATTATTATGCTAGTTTTGTGAGTAGTTTCATTGAAAAAGAGTTCTTATTGTTGTATTATCTTTTACTCTGGAAATTTTGTTGCCTTTGCATTTCCCCAACTAACTCTGGCTATGTCACTGCACGTGGCTAACCAAATAACTGATGTAATCAGGTAGCCTTGACAGTATTACCAGTTTGGATTTGGTTTGACGTAGAAGATCAATTTGAAGAGAAGACTCTTCTATTTCTCATGTTAATTTTCTTCTAGGCATAACTTCTCATTTTCTGCCATTTCGCTATGTAGGCTGTGTGTTATATAACTATGCTAAATATTGCAAAATTCAAATTCTTTTTTCCAGAGCATCCCATGTCAATTCTTTTGTGTATCTAGTGGTAAGTATATATTACTATATAACTATATTGGATAATGCAAAATTCAAATCCTTTTTACTAGAGCATCCCAGGTCAAATCTTTGGGTATCTGTGGTAAGTATATAAAGATGAACACATTCATATACTGGGCAGAACTATTAGATTTTCAAAATCAAGCTCTTGCTGAAAATGGGTTTCATCAATGTTTTTCACCCTTTTTCAATCGCTAGGAGCGGATAAGAGAATAAGAGATGGTGAAGCTGCAATTTGCAGTGATAGGATTTGAACCCAGGTATTGTATGTAGAAGGGAGGACCTCAACATTAGGTCGACCCCTTAGTCTTGTACTCTATTAGGGAGAAGTGCTGATTTCTTCAGACTAGTATATTTTTATTTCTGATCAGCTTGCCTTCAGTTCTGTTTCACTGTGTTAGTTTTTTTTTTAGTAGAGGCAGTTTATGTACATTTCTTGATATTTACTTCATTGGTTGCAGGTATGTTTCAATGGCTGACATAATTGATCTGTCAAAAGCAGTATCTGGTTCAGATGTTAAAGTAATAGATTTTAGAGAATTTATATCTATCTGGTGTGGTGTCAATATAGACTTGGCTTGCTCTAAGGAGTCAAATAGACAGTCCTCTTTGTTTGAAACTGTGAGGGAATGTGGGTCTCTACTATCTGGCAACAAAGGTTATGTAAATAGCTGTGTATATGCTGTTGATGAAGATTGCAGAACAACAGTCTGGACATACGGAAAGGACGGCGAAGATGGGATATTAGACTCATTCCAACCAGATGAACAACTTAAGAAGAAAAAGAAAATCTCATACGTCAGGACACGTCACGATGTTTATAAGACCCTTGGACCTGGTTCAGGATCTGATTCGGCCTCTATCTTGGCATTTGGAAGCCTTTTCACTTCACCATATAAAGGTTCAGAGCTACACATTGACATCCATGAAGCTCCTGGAGATCAAAGAGTACAGTCCTTAATTGACAATGTGAGATTTCTCCCGTTTGTCCCTGAGATCACGAATGCGGGGAAAGACTTTGTGTATGAGAAAATCAAATCGCCCTTTTTGTGTGCCCAACTTAGGTTGTTGGATGGGAAGTTTAAGAACCACTGGAAGGGTACTTTTCTGGGGTTACAAGAAAAGATTGAATATTTAAGACATGAAGGTGTTCCTCTTCCAATTCATATCTTTGTAATGACTGATCTTCCAGGGGGTAATTGGACCGGAAGTTATTTGGAGGAATTAGCAAGAGATTCAGATAGCTTTAAGCTGCATGTTCTGAGAGAAAACGATGAGATAGTGATCAGAACTGCAAAGAAACTCGGGGATGTTGGAATTAAGGAGCATTGTCGCCCTCCATTGCTACCTAATATACTTTTATACATAGAGGAAACTGTTTGTAGTTGTGCTAAGCTTGGTTTTGTGGGAACTTCTGGTTCAACAATTGCAGAGAGTGTAGAGCTTATGAGGAAATATGGTGTTTGCTCCAGTCAGGGCACCGTTCAATTGTAGCTATTGGCTGGTTCAATATTTTGATTTCAGAGATATAATATCATCTATTGCCATACACCTGTAAGCAGTCATTTTCATGGGTGATGAAGCTTCTACGATTTGGGCTTTCTAAATTTTCCAAAATCCCAAAATATATTGTGGCTAGCTGTATATGTAACCATTCTGACACGGTTGAAAATTGGGTACAATTGAGCTTCAAAATTCTGATATGATGGGTTGCTCCAGTTGGATGTGTTGCCTTTTATTTCAAGTGATACAAGATGAGATGATCCAATTCTAAATGCAATGGTTTCGTTGGTGGTTATCATCTTTCGACAAAGGTTGCTTCACTACTTGGGACAATCTCAACCGAAGTGTAGTGCTCCGAGTTATTCTCCCATTAGGAGGGATCTGTCAACGTCTGATGCCAGTTTGATATACTGTTTGACATTAGATAAGCTGTGCTGATTTCCAGATTCTTGACTGTTGAACATGGTCCTTTTTTAAGGTTTGAGTTTCTTTCTCACGGCAATTAATGTATAGAAGTGGAACTAGAGTGTCGTGTCTTTTTTCGCTCAATCTCATTCATAGTTGATTTGTTTAATTTCGTCCCTGGTTTTTCTTAACTTCCACTAAGATGCTTATAAATCATTCTTTCTTCTCTCTTCTGCCTGACAGTAGAGAGAGAATAGGCAAAGGGAAAAGTTATGCTCGGGGCATGAATGGATACTTGTCAGTTTTCACTTTTGGAACCTTTTTTATTGGTGAAATAGACTTGGGTCAATCCTTTCCAACCATGGCTCCAATGTGCAAAGTCTTGAAATCACTGGAACATTTGACCCCTCTAATGGATGAGTTAGTTATTCATAGCCCTTCAGGTGTAATGTGTGACTGTACGTGTATTGGTGGTGCATGGCTATTCCTCTGCATTTGACTTTGATTTCGTGTACAAAATCATCGTTTGGAAAGCAACTCATCCATCTTAGCCAGAAATTATGAGCCTCATTCTGTCATTTACTTTTCCTCTTCTTGTATTAGGATACTGCTAAATCCTTGATTGAGGATGATAGATTTTATACCATGAGCTTACTCAAGAAGGGGGCTTCACATGGTTATTCTCCCCGGAGTCTTCTATGTTGTCTATGCAATTGCCTTCTCACCAAGAACTCTTCCAGCTCTAGCATTTGAATTTTCAGTTGCGGTCATGCAACCCATCTCCAGTGTGAACTTCAGGAAAATGAGATGTCACATGGGGGCTCAGCTGGATGCCCTGTTTGTATGCCTAAGAAGAAAGGTCAGAGGTCTACAGGTAATGGCTTAGTGAGCAAGTCCCCATCAAGATCTCAGCAATGGAACTTACCCACATGAAAAGTGATTCATTTGAGAATCCATATATGGTTGTCAACAAATTTCAAGGGTAATTTGCTAAATTATTGTCTCCTTCAGTGTTCAGTACACTTTTCTTTGATTGCTAAGTGCTAACTGTTTAGACGTGAACTGGGTGCTACAGTTCGACATCTTGACTAATCTTCAGAAAGACCAGAGATCAAAGCCAGATAGAAAACATGCCTCAGTTTGAGGGTTGCCCCACCAGCTGTTTATCATGAAAAGGTGAAGAAAGGAGTTGATCTTCTTACGGGTAAAAGTAGCAGCGCCCTTGCAAGAGTAGAAAAACCGAGTACAAGCAGGCAACTTAGAGAACTAAAAGTGAAGGGATCATCAATTAGGTTGCCGTTGCAATCAAATATCTTTGGTGACTTAAATAATCTTTTTGGACATTAAAATTTTACATTATTTGTTTTGCATCACTAACACAAAGGCTCTTCCAGGCTACAAGGAGAAGACGAATAAGCTGTGAAAACATTTTCCGATAATTTATGCACCAAAAGTAGTGAGTTTTTACTGAGGCAGTATGTTGGCTCATCGATGCTGTTTTAGTTTTAATTGCTCGTCTGCACCAGAGTAGGAAGCAGACATTTTGACCTTCACCTTCTTTCTTTTTCCCCCATAGTTTAAGACGAACCTTTACCGTTGTTATCATGTATTGGTGGTGTTCAGGTTTGTAAATTGTTGATACTAACAGTGGAAAATGCAGTATATAGGTGCATAGCGTATAGAATTACAGTATATCCGTAATTCCATTTTATTAGTCGTTCTGAAAAAAGGTTTGTATCTGTGAGTTTTCCAAGCCATGCAAAATTCCATTTTATTAGTCTAACTGCCATCTTAGGTCATGCCTCCAAAATTTCACCAAGTTAACTCTTGATATTCAGCGAGACCAGGGTTCGAGCCTCGGCAGAGGCGTTTGGGATTTAGGGTTATGGATAGCTTCTAGACCCCCTTTGGATTAACTCACTAACTTCCCCGCTAACCCCAGATGTATATCAAATGGCAAAAAAAAAAAAAAATCTTGATATTCATTACGATCATGTTATTAATCCGTAATCTTGAGATTGGAAGTGATCCATTCCTTTCAAGATTCTTTAGTGGCTTCATCCAGAACCTACATAAATGAAACTAGGCCGGACATCGAAACTGTATGGGCAAGTATCCTCAGCTGTAAGCTTACATTTGGGGCTGCAATTGAACCGAGCTGTTTGTGAATTATTCGAAGCTCGACTCGGTAAAAACTCGTTCAAGTTCGATCCGAGTACTAATTAAATGAGCCGAACCCAAACCTAATAGTATTCGGTTCGATTAAGCTCGCCAACTTGAAGTATAAATCTTTATATCATAAGAATATCACATAAGCTTGCATATTTTGAAACTTTTACTCGTACATCAGGAAAAATTTATAACTTGTCAATGTATGAACTTTTGAATGTACTTGTACTTAAATATTAATGTGATTTTATAATGCTATATATGTATGTACTTATTACAAGATAAAAATTTTATTGGACTTCTAGACCTATATGAGATCATAACTATCTAATATTTTTGACATGTTAAGACTCGTAAATAAGCTCGAGTTCGACTCAAACCTAAGCAAGCTCGACTCGTCAAATTTTCATTGAATTCAAGCTAGACCTCGACTAACCACCAAAGAAGTATTAGACGTATGACTTCAAACACTAAAGTGCATATACTAAAGTGCCCTAGATGTAAGTAGGACTGCAAATGAGCCGAATCGAGCCGAGCTGTTGATGTTCAAGTTCTTTCGTTTAGTATTTAAATGTACTCAAGCTTGAACATCCTATAGCTCAGCTGATTCGGCTCATTTGTAGTCCTACTTACATGTAGGGCACTTTTCATCTAGGGCACTTTAGTATCTGAAGTCATACGTCTAATCTTTAGTGGTTAGTCGAGGTCTTAGAGCATCACTAGTGGTATACTCAAATATTGCCACATCACATTTTGAGTATTCATTTAATAAGTTTATAAGTTTGAGTATCTACCCTTCTACAATGGTTCATTTGTGTCCATAATAAAAAAAGGGCTGATTTTGGGGCTCCTTTTTTTTATGCAGGCACTCCAAAATATAATGAATTACAAAACTATCATTTTCAATATAAAAATTACTAGAGGCACTCCACCCCTAAATTATCTCCTCAAATTAATACTCCCTCTGTCCCTAAATTTTTGTCTAGCCGCAAAATGAGGACATAAAAATCATAAGTCTTTTAAAAGAAAATTTTCAAACTTTTTTTTATAAATTGAAAATACTCGTTGATATCTAGTAACTTGTTAGAAAAATATTGAATTTTTCTTGAAAATTTTGTATTATTTGCAAGTTCTCATTTTGCAGACCGGACAATTTTTTTAGACCGAGAGAGTAGTAAGTTGCCGGGGTGTGTTTGTTGTGGAAAGTAAATAGCTTCTTTTTCATTCAAAATGAAAGAGAGTAATAGCTTCTCTCTCTGGCTTTCAATGGCGACCGAAAAAACACCTTCTCTCCATCTTTATCATGTCAGGACAACAACTAATTTCTTTTTCCTTCAAATCTTCAGTTTTCTCCCATTTCCTTTTGGCACAATTACAGGTCTAATTGACTTTTCACTTCAACTTCCAGTCGAATTAAGTTTTCAAGTTACATTCACAGATCATGTAAAACAAAGTTTAAGAAAATAAAGATGCAAATTAGGGTTTGAAAGTACTTGGATTTTAGTGAGTTTGTCTTCCTTCTTTCATCGTCGCCGTCTTCCCTTCTTTCTTCTTCCGTTAACGAGAGGAGGCAGGAGAAGAGTAAAGTTTGTTCGGATCGCCAAAAGAAATTCACGAAACTTGCTAAAGCGTAGTTTTGGAAAACCATTGTAGCTTGGAGTGTCTGCATCAAAAAAGGGAGTGCAAATATCAATTTCCTAAAAAAAAGTACTAGTCACTCTATTTTTATTCATAAAATGGGCATAACTTTAAATTTGTATATATACTTTTTATAACATTAGTACCATTTAAAAGACATTCACAATATCTTTAAAATGAGATCAATCTTGAAAATATTTTGGTAAAGATTAAAAATGGATAATTTCAATTTTTTGAGAGAATGTGCAAAAAATTGAGTTTTGAATTAAGTATTTGAAAAATGGAGAGAGAATGTTGTTACTTTTGATAGGGTGTGGTTCCCAAAATTTGGTTATTGAGTTTTGATTATTGAGAAATGTTAACTTTGAGTATCCAAATGCCAAAAGTTGAGTATTTGTAAAATATATTGTTAACTTTGAGTATTTATCGAAATGTTATTGTGAGCCTCTTTTGTGTATCAAAATACTCATCTTTGAGTATTTTTATTTTTGAGTATATCACTATTGATGCTCTTACAATGAAAGGATGCGGTTGAATCACAAATATTATTTTTTTTCAAAAGGGTATATCACTGCAAAAGCTGAAAATCCAGTTGAACGAGTATACATAGTACAATGGGAACGCCCTAAACAGGAAGAGAGAAGGAAGGATCACTACAAACCGAAAATACAAACAACTACTAAGCACTAAACCACAATTCCATTCCCTTCAGAAATAAGAATTCAACAGCTCTTAAGGTAATCATAGATACCAAACACAGACGTGGTCCAGACTCCACAACACTGAGGATCTTTGAGCATTCTCAATCAACCAACATAAATAAATACTGGAAATTTACGTATCAATTTTTCCACAATTATAGCCAACGATAATCGATCATGTTCATAATTTTAGTGCTTGAATTTTGTGCGTAGACGATACACAGACCTCAATTCAAATGAGGATGAAAAGGCAACAAGCCTACAAAACTATACTAACCTATGACGGAGACATATTTGTAGCCCTACCTGTATTTAAAAAAAAAATAAAAAATACCTTTTAGGCTTCTAAGGACACGCATCCAATACAAAAGAACCTTTCTTGACACAGATCAAAAAAAAACTTTCGCTGACCTGTAGCATTTCTGTATCTCTGTCATCTATCTTTGTAAAGGCATTTTCTTATTGGATGCAACCAAGCAATCTGCGATTTACAAATATAAAAGAGGAGAAACCGCAGTAGCCTGGTTGAGCTGAATAAAAAATTAATCTGACAACATCTAACCCTAGGATACAAAATTAATAATTATAAAGAAAAATATGATGCCACTACAACAGAGAGTCGAGACAACGCTAGTTTTTGACCGGACTGCTCATCTTGCCTGCAAAATGAACAAGAACATGCATATGAGAACAAACATTGTCTTGAGCATGAGACAACCCACCCCTTTGAGAGTTCCAGTCTTATAAAGAATTAAAAAGATTGTTCACTTGTGAAACATCAAATGCAAACTAAAATTACTAAGATTACAATTGCGCGAGAATAGCGTAGTGCAAGCAGAAAGCTTTCAGCATAGCGCACTGGTAGGTGTCCTTCCATTGCAATAATCATATGAAAATGCTTAAAATTTGTTTGGAACATTGTGTACTTTTTAAATGCTTTTCGATAAATGAAAGAAATTGTATAGGCAACCAGTATTATATATAAGCATAACAGAGTGCACCTCTACAAACTCTTCCATGGTGTCTGGATGTTATAGCTTTGGGGGAAAGCGTTTGCAGAGGGGAAATTAAAGCAAGGAAAAGAGAGGGAAAAAAAATGAGCACCACAAATTGCAGGGTTTTGTTTTCCCGACACTATTCACTCAAATTAAATCTAAGATCCAAACAAAGCCTTTATCATTCTCTAAAGTACTGCCACTTTTCTACCATGAAGTGCCATATTTAACACTAATGCATGCCAATGATGATTTGCAGACTACTTTTACTCTCTACAAATGACTTAATACAGCATTTTCCAATTTTATACAAAGCAACTGCATATATGCCTTCAGAAATCAGAAACAAAATATGTAAAATGAGTTAAAATTCCCAAACCGTAATAGGATGTAATAATTTTCACCTACATATTGACACGAATGCTATCATCACTACTCAATCATTAGAAGCACGGCGACTAAAACTTCTTTACTATGTATTCCTCCCCCTATTTTATTTGCAGCAAACCAACTTCTTCAAACATCTTTCTTCTGTTGAGAAAAACAATTTTAAAGAGAGAGAGAGAGAGAGAGAGAGAGAATCACTAACATGTTAAATCTCTTCTCACACTACAAACGTTGCAAGGAGGGCATGCAGAAAAGCCCAATAGATGATGACACCAAGTCGTAAAGCAGGTTGTCGCATTAGTGTGCGGTCACAAGAAACCCTGGTAGATTACAAACACAATATGACTTCACAATCATGAATTCCACAAGGAAAATAGAACCTCAATAAAAAAATAATAATAATAATAAAAACAAGAAGACATGTTAGCCTACCATAGACCATCGATCATGTCAGTTACAGGTCTTGTGAATCTTGGAACAATTCTTGATGTAGTAAGTGACTTGAAACCATGAGCTGAGATGGAAGAGAAAATAACATAAAAGAGGAATAAGTAGCACATTTTACATATCGTAATAAATATTTGGCTAGAAACCAATAAAACGCAACAAACTAAGAATAAGGGAGCAAAGGACCTCCTTTGGGTTATCCTCCTAACAATGAGAACTGAAAAGTTCTGGGTAAGAAACACTAAGCACAAAGTGCCTAGCTGCTAGGGACTAGTGGAATAAAAAAGACAAACAAATGGGGCTAGAATCCCCTTCTCCCTTCTCTTGGCTGGCTGGCTACCAGGTTCTGATTGAATTATAATCGCTCGTGTCACACGGGTTGAGGAAGTGCTAAATCAGCATGATCTACACCTTTTGGAGTACCTTTAATAACATCATTCTCCAGAGAACTTTTTTCAGCCAAAGAAAACTGTTTGGAACGAGAAGGCATTGGATAAAGATAAAGGGATCAAGGATAACTTCGGTTTTATTCTATATTTTGCATTGTTTTCTAGTTTTGGTAACTTCTAAATTAGGGTTTCTCCTTTCTACTTTCTTGGATGCTTATAAATACGCTTATCTAGTATGCTTACGCAGAGTTGATTATCGAGAATTTGCAGCCTTATGGCAGTGGCTGTCATTTTCTTTTCCTTCTAAGATTATATTCTCTTTAAAATAGGTTCTCTCATTTTTCGAAGTTCTCCATTTACAAGCTTTTTGTTGGACGAATTTTCTTCATAGCCGCCCTGCCCCATAGGGAAAATGAAGAGTTGTAACTTCTTCTTTTTATTATCAAGAAGACTTGTAACTTCATTACCACCATTTAGGTTTTGTTGCTTACCCAATCGATGCAACAATCCTACATATCCTAGATCCTCCAATTAAAGCATCTACTAATAAATTGTCTTGCTCCTTCCTAACACCGTTGTCCGAACACAACAATACTCGATCTTGTCCAACAGTGATTATTTAACCAAGGCCCATTCTATTCACAACCCATTATTTACTCCACAAAACCCACTTTCTTCATACAACCCACAATTAAAATTTCTCAAACAAAATTTACTCCGACCCCCCACTACATTCACCTAAACTACCTACAATAAAATTACACTTCCTACCC
>JAXBDA010003968.1:0-31457 GCA_036023075.1 Gaultheria prostrata | reverse complement strand
CGTAGACCCGACCCAGTATTTGATAATGTAATAATTCGGGATTTTATTAAAAGAAATTGTAATATTTATTCAGACTCTACTGTTCTAATATAATTATTAACGCTCCCAAAATTAGGGGCGTTACAGAGCCGGCTCTGTTTTTTGAAGTAATAGTAATTATGCATGAAAGTATTATTTTACGTTGAAGTAGTCGGGGACGACAATTTCCTTTTACCGCGTCCATGCCCTCGACCTCTCAGCCGTGACTAGAGCCGGTATTCCTCGATTGGATAATTAGGAGTGAGATCGAGGTAATATTTGCTTCTCCCGCCCTGCATCCGATTATAAAGACTAAAACTTTTTTTTTTTTGAGGAAGAGAGAGAAATTTTGTATGTTTGAATGTAGCTAGATTTTCTTTATGTTGATCTAATAAGATTTAGTCATCGTTCCTATCTCTTATTAAACTTTTATCACTCGAATATTTTGTTTTCTTATTAAAACAATCGAGAGAACAAAACTAGTGAAAACTACAACAGTGAACGAGAGTCCAATTATTTATTTAATGACCCCGACACCTCCCAAGTTTCCCTGCTTTTACACCATTGGTTAAAAAACGGATCACAATCAATCGACAATAAGTTTCAATCCGATCGGATAGACATTGTGGGTGTTTACGAGAAATTAAATTTGCAGATTTTGAGATTCTAGCTTTTAAAAATCATTTTGGAGTGTTTACCAAAACTTCTCAGTAACTGATTCTCGGACTCTATAGATTTTAAAAGCCGAAAAAGGAAGGAAATTCTAAAAATCTTGAGCTGGGTTTGGATTGCTTAAAACTTTTCAGATAAGATTTTAGATTTTATTGTAAATAGCTATACTAAAAATATTTATTTGATCCTAGTACTAAATTAAGAAAAATTCAAAATCTGCAGCGAAATCTGATAGAATCTAAAATATGCGTTCACAGTATGCCTGTCAATGGATTGGATTTAATCCGATAACTCCAATTTGATAATCTGAATCCGGTAATTCGGATTGGATTTGGATACGACCGGATTTTATCTGATAAGAATCCGATCTGAAATTAATTTTAGAAAATCTTATTTTCTTTAACCCACCCCACCCCTCTCTCCCCGCATCTTCTCTCTCTAAGTCTAAACTAGTAACAAAAAATAAATAAATTTGATGAATTTAACAACAATGCCCGTTTTTTCGGATTCGGATTTAGCGAGTTCGGATTCGGACCGGATTAAAATTCTATCGAATTCGGATTAAATCCGGTCTATTGACAAACCTACTCCACAGCTATCGCAAACATGTCTATTATATTTTCGTGTCATTATACCAATTGCCAACCGCCAAAATGGAATATGTAAGGACTAAAAACGCGCACCGAGCATTGTACTACGTCCGAAAAGATGCGTTTATAATAGCATAGCACTCCCCTTTTCCATTGTGTGTGTGAAAGTGATATACTATAATGCAAATATATAGTAGTACTATGTAGAGATATAGAGAGAGAGAGAGAGAGAGAGAGAGAGAGAGGAGGAAGGAGGAGAGAGAGAATAGAAGATTTTTAAGGAAGGAAAAAGGAAAAGGGACAGTGGAGGACAATGCGAGTGGATTTTCAAAGATCTGCAGAATCTCAGCTTTTTTCGTCTTTTACCTTAATAAAGTAGATTTCCAGGATTTCCTTCCTCCTGTACGTTAACACTATTTATATAGATCTCGTATCTTACCTCCTTCCTCCACTCTCTCCATATAATACAACACACCCACCCAACACAACAAACCCAAAAGAAACCAATCGTAGATTATCACATTTCTCTCTCTTTCTCTCTCCGTGATTCCTCAAACCCACAATTCCTACGCGGTTTCGCAGCGAATAATTCCTCTTGACATATGGTAATGGCGGTGGAGGACCGAGCTGATTGTCCGAGGTCGGGCTCACGAGAGCTCCATGTTCTCGCCGTAGACGACAGCCACGTCGACCGGAAAGTGATCGAGCGGTTGCTGAAGATCTCTTCCTGCAGAGGTACATAAACGTCGTTTCGAAATCTCTTGTTAGTGATTTTGTCGTTTCTTCTGATTCGTTAATGGAACCGATTGGATTTGGGGTTTTCAGTTACGGCTGTAGAGAGTGCGGGGAGAGCTTTGCAGTATCTTGGTTTGGACGGAGAAAAGAAGAGCGCCGTTGGATTCGATGTAAGAAATTTTTGCTCCAAAAATTAGGACAGTGGAGTAATACTTATGTTGAATTTGTTTTGTTTGTTCACAAAACAGAGCATTCTTATTTGTGTTGCTGTGGTTATTTTTGTTTTTTGATGGATTGATGTTTTGTGTGCTGAAGGTAAATTTAATTTTGACGGATTATTCGATGCCTGGGATGACGGGATACGAACTGCTCAAGAAGATTAAGGTTAGTGATGAGTTTTTTTTTTTTTTTTTTTTTTGTAGTTATGTGAAAATGGCTGATTAAGATAAATTTGCAAAGCGTGTGTTATTCTGGATTATTGATAGATGCGGGTCTGGGAAAGGCTGATGTACGCAGTCTTAGCCTTGCAAGTAGAGAGATTGTTTATGAGAATCGAACCCGTGACATATAACTGTATAAGCCACGGATAGATAACACTGGAATTGTCAAGTTGAGAAATCGCTGTATTAGGCTCAATTGGGTAGGGATTTTGGGTTCATTGGGTATCCTGAAGTCGCTGTATTAGGCTCAATTGGGTTGATCATTCGATTTTAGCAAATGGTTTCCTCATTTGCTAAAGACAACCCAAAGACAATCCAATTTTATGGGATTTCCCATTTTAGCAAATGGGAATAAGGCTATAAAAAATGATATTCTAGCCTAATAGATGAAAGGGATTTCTGGTTGCTAGAATTGATTTTGTTTCTTTCATTTTTGAACAGGAATCATCAACTTTGCGAGAAATACCCGTGGTTATCATGTCTTCCGAAAATATTATCACTCGTATCGATAGGTATGCTTTCAGTTTGCATTTCGCTTAAGGTAGTGCTTTGTGGTTCTTGATGTAAGAAAGTAGAATCATATCATTGCATTATGTATGAAGATCCTCAGAGGAGGACTGCACATCTTGTGATTTTGTTCTATTAACATTGAGTAAGAATCCACAACTTCAATTCTGTCTTTATTTAAAGTTAAGTCCCAAGATACAGATTCCGATACCAAATATCGGATTCTATTGTTTGCGCACTTTTAAGATTGGCATCATATCCCCTTTTCCATTTAGCTTTAGATGGATTCATTGGTTTTAAAAGTGTCCTCTGAAAATTCAAAATTTCATACTCTCACAGGCCTTTCATTTGATATCCTAAATCTCTTGTGCCCAGAAGCTCAAAATCATGTACTCAGATTTTTACGTTGTGTAAGGCAATTGCCTACATCCACAGATAACTGATTTCAATATTAAAGGAGAATTTTCTAGAAGGGTTTTTGCTCAACAGAGCTCAAAACTAGAAAATTCACCCAATACCTTCCTCTCTCACATTTTTCTGCCACAATTTGCATCTCTTGCAAGGGGACAAATATGCTGGCAGGGGAGAATCCGAAAAATAGATCACGATTCTCTCCATGGGAGTCAACTAAAGGGGCTAAAGCAAGTCCCCTGATTGATTCAACCCAATCTTATGAGGATTTGAAACGTGCTCCAAATCTTCATTTGCAACTCCGTTATTCACCAAATCTTTTAACAGGATCCATATCTTTCTGCCCACCAGTGATGTGTAGTATTTTAAGCTTAATTTGGATAACATAGTTTGTTATTTAGGTTAATGCATTCCAGATTGATTAGAATGCAATAAATGTTAAAGCAAGTGGACCAAATAGCCCAGTATTGTGTAGCGATCAAATATTAGTTGTTGGATTGTGTCTGGTTGTTAGGATTAGTATTTCGGTTGTTAAGGTGTTGAGCTCATTAAGAGAGTAGACCGAATATCCCTGTATTGTATAGTGATCAAATATTAGTTGTTGGATTGTGTCTGGTTGGTAGATGAATATTTTTGGTTGTTAAGGTGTTGAGCTCATTAAGAGAGTGGACCAGACAAGCCCGTTATTATATCGTGAGCAATATTTGTTGTTAGATTTTGTTCTGCTGGTAAGCTTAGTATTTCGGTTGTTAAGATGTTGAGTTCAACTCCCATTGGAGTGGTTGACATTACGACATTTGACTTTATCTGCTAGATGAGATGAGAATGTCGAATTTGATGTATTTCTTGTGTCCTGCTGAATTGTTTTTTCGCTTTGAAAAAAAAAATCCATGGTGGTCCACAATACTCTGCAGGCCTATGAGGTTTGACAAAACCCGTTCGATGCATGGACACATTAGGCTCGTGTACACTTACAAACACGTCCATTTGAACTCGATCCTTTCAATTTCATTAGTTATAGTGAGATGATTAGGCATAGAATAGTTCTTTACGCAAAGTAGAAATAGTGAAATCTGATTTTTGTCGCTTTAGTTCATCTTGAGTTTTATAGCTGCGCCTTGGCAACTTCCTCAGATTCCGCTGTGCTATCATTTCTGTATTTTTATTGCAAAGTTGTCTTCTGTTTAGAAACATCCCAATAGATTTCTTGTTACCCATAACAGATGTTTGGAGGAAGGAGCCGAGGACTTTCTCCTGAAACCAGTAAAGTTATCAGATGTGAAACGCCTGAAAGATTTCATATTAAAAGGGCAAGGAGAGAAAGACGATGGAGATAAAGGAAGTTGCAAAAGAATGATACAACATGATTGCGTAAAATCATCACCGTGTGATCAATCATCAACACCCTTCCCATGCCCATCACCACCGTCAATACAACCTCCTTTGAAGAGGCGTAGGATGCTTAATGTAGATTGAACTAACGCTTGCTTCTTTTTGACTGGCAGTATTCTTACTCATTCGTTGCCTGTATCTACGTACTGCGTTCCCTTTTGGATATAGACGATCCTAATACGCTTCGAGTTGTATATATACTCTCTTAAAGTAGCCGCTGGAATTCGGAGACTATTTTCATTGCTACTTATTTTGTACGCGGGACACGAGATTTTATGAAATACAATGCAAGTCCCAGATTTTTGTTGTATTGAAACCATGTTCTCTACATGCATGCCACAAGGATGTTTGTTTCCTTTCCAATTCGAGGGGGTAATTTTTCCTGAAAGTGATGGGGTACTATTTCGAGCCCTTGTAAGTTTTCATTATTCTTGGTAGATCATCAATTATTGAAAGCACACTCTAGAGGGTGGAATTCTATTGGGTTTTCCCCTAATTTGGCAAATACGTTTCTTGGTAGCTGAGAATTCAACAATTGGTAAATTGCCAGATTTGTGGTGGGGAGGACAGGAAAAATTAGTTTCTACTCTTTCCGTCTAAAAATTTTAGTCCATTGTTACTATTCTAGCTTGATGAAAAAAATATTTATATCTTGTCATAAATAAGACTTTCTATATGCAATATGAATTTTGTTTGATAGATTTTAAATAGTTGTATTAAATAATTTTTTTGAAATTGTAAAAAATATGATAAATTGAAAAATCTAGACATTTAAAAAGAAAATTTAAAAAGTGAAAGTGGACTAAAATTTTGGGACAGAGAGTGATAGAAGTGGACTCCATGATAAGTCATACTCTTAAGGCTTAACAGTGTTCTAAAAGTTAATCCAAGGGGTTGTCAAAGTCGGCCTTGTGATTTAGGAGTTTGTTCTTATCTAAGGTCTCAGGTTTGATTCATTTGTCAACAAAGTTTTGGGGCCATTGAGGATTATACCCGGTCTTTACTTCCAGAATCTCGGAATTAGTTGAAGTGCACGAAAATTGGCACAGACATCAAATTACAAATTTTTTTTTCTAAAAATTGATCAGTGGTCCAATGCCTAGATTAAAATTGGTTAAACGGCTAACTAGGCGGCTGGTAGGTGCTAGCGTACTAACTAGTTGGCCTCTAGGCGTTAGGTGCTCCTCCTCTGCTCGACTAATGCCCTAACAACCTTTAGAAGACTGATATTATACCATGTTCACCTAGATTGATGTAAATAACAGGACAAATTGGTCAGATTTTGAGGTGAGACATTAGCAATCACTGTAATTTGTTGGCCGGAGTACCACCTGACAATTAGGTCACACAATATTCCGGTAGTACATAATAATTTGTCAAAATTTTGCGTGTAAGTATTATATTTGCCCTCCTTATAGTACAATAGCTTCACACACATAACAAAGTGCTACATACACACCCACCCGTACACACTCTACCACACCCTCTCTCACATGGGGTGTGGTCCCCACACGGGGCCCACATGTGGGGATCACACCCCATGTGAGAGAGGGTGTGGTAGAGTGTGTACGGGTGGGTGTGTATGTAGCATTTTTGGCATAACAAACAAGGCCCAAGTGTAAAAGTCAATAGCTTCACAAAAAAAAAAAAAAAGGTGCAAAAACTCGCTTTTCATGGCGTGCAAGGAATGAGAATTGATGTTTAATATCTTCCCTGCAAATATCATTTTTGTTAATCTTCAGGTGGGTGCAAAGAGAAATTGGTGACCAATCAGGGCCGGCTCTGAGATTTTTGGGGCCTGAGACGAACTTGTGAATTTGGGTCTTTTTAAAAAAATAAAAATAAAACTAACCTCAAAATGAAAGTTACTTGGTACTATATTTTATTTTTTCTTTTCATAATTTGTTCCGTTGTTTCGAATAAACTAGTTTTTGGTCGTATTAAATTTTGCACCAATAAAAAAATATCCCTATGAAAGTGTTCGTTTGTAAGAGGGGAAAAAATATTATTATGGAGAAGGAAAATAGAGGCCCAAGAATTGAACCATGTACGTGTTGTAAAGAAAAGTTAAGTTTTTCCACTAGGCTAGCTAACTCATTGATTGTGTAACTGATAAATTAAATATATATTCTATATCTGAGTGTACTTATCCGGAACCCTAATTTTGGTCCAACATTCGGGAGCCTAAGTCAGCAGCCTTACACGACTTAGCTCAGGGCCGGCCCTGTGACCAATTATAGCATCACATGCAAAGTGTGTGACCATTTCCGTTGCTCTTTATAACAGTTGGCAACGCGGTCCTCATTTTTTAAGAGCTTATAACGATAATAAAAAAAAAAGTCCTTTGCAAATTCTTAAGATAAGCATAAAATAAAAATAATAAAAAACTTTTCCTAACAAAAGAGCATCAGATATAAACCACATCCATTTTTTATCAATCAGATATAAACGGTGAATATAACTTCTCTAAATTGTATATATCTGTGATAATTTTATATAATATTCAAATAATATTACTCTAAATTCTCTTCTTCTTTTTTGACATATTTGTGAGACTATTTCTCAAATTTTAAATTTCCACACTCTCTTTTGTGCAAACTAGGGGTGAAGGAAAAAACTGATAAACCAGACCGAAATTCGAAACCGAAACCGAAACTCTGGTTTGTTTAGTTTCTAGTGGTAATCCATTTAGTCCAGTTTGATTTTTAGCCAAACCAAAAAAATTGGTTTGGTTTAGTTTGCCAACATCCAAACCGGTATAAACCAAACTGGATCAAACATATATACACCAAACTTCCTATCCACACCCTTAAAATTCGGACTCCGTCCACACTTTCACTTTCCAGATCAAATGTTCATGATTCGAACTGTCCAATGTGTTTAAAAAGTATTTTTAAGGGGCCACACGATAAATCACCAAAAAATGACCGGGAAGGTATTTTTCTTAAAACTATACATATGCGGTTTTTATAAAGAATGATCAGATGAAGCCCTTCCCGTTCATTTATTTTTTGATGTTTTCTTGCGCTGACCCTTAAAAACACGTTTTAAACACATCGGACGGTTCGAATCATGAAAATTTGATCGGAAAAGTGAAGGTGCGGATGGATCCCGTATTTTAAGGGTGTGGATAGGAAGGGAATATATACATGTATATATACACACACATAATCGAGTTTTGGATTTTTCTATTTTCATAATTTGATGTTGTTTGTTCCATGGTAATCTGGTTATTGATTTTGTAATTAGTTAGTTATCATTCGACAGCCATGGTGTAACACTCCATATTTTAGTAAATGCCCATATTTTATTTGGCTTATAAAATTGTTCTACTCTTACAACATAAAAATGGTTCTGGTACTATTTTGAAAAATATAATATACATATTTAGGTATTTTCCATAAGCTAGTTCGGTATCGGAATTAGCATCGCGGAGCAGAGTAGGACAAGTGCTTTGCTCCGTACTTTGTTATTTAGTAGTGCGCCCAAAGCGTAGGGCTTAAGTCGGAGATAACATAATACCGGTAAGACCGGATCGAATCCACAGGGACCGAACGTACTGAGCGTGAAACTTGTCTTGCGCGTGATGGTTTTTAGCCTTGAAGCGGCAAACTTTGACTTGTGATTTGGGGTGGAATTCTCTCGACTTCGAGAACGACTTGGAATTGTTTGAAAAGACTAAATTAAACTAAGGCTAGGTCTAGGAGATTTCAACACCCATGACTCGGGTCGATTTACTCTCCTCTAAAATAACCGGCTCGGAGATGTCGTTAAACATCTCCGAACGAAAGATTTGGCTTTTGAACTCATCTTTGAACTAGAAACGGTGTTCGGTAAAGTTTAGGGTTCTTTGAGAAATTGGCAAATCCCGAGGGTGACATCGCCCAAAGCATCCCACGTGGCAAGGAGCGTAGCTTTTGCCTACGTGAGATCAATGAGGTTAACAACCCCCGGTTTTGGTACATAAAAGTGAACCCGTAACTTTACTAAACAAGAAATGTTTACCACACGGCGAGGAGAGCGAATCAACCTAAGTCACGGGGTGCTAATCACCCCATGACCAAGCCTACATAAGCTACTCACACAACATACTAGAAAACTTGACTAGAAATTTGAAGGAAATAAAGAACATGACGAATAACTCTTAAAACTGATTTTATATGAAGATCCTAGACTTGCCTACAACATTAAACTTTGAGAAATTAACAAACAAACATTACTAACTTGAGTTTTCAAAGGAAATGACTAGAAAATGAAGAACGAGAATTAACCGACGAAAACGGAAATAAACTGAAATTCAAGAGAGATCTTGAGCGTAGCTACAACATTAATACATGAGAAATTAACTAGAAATGAAAACTTACATGAGTTCTTGAAGGAAGATGAAATTACAAGCTATGGAGGTTGTCCTCCTTAAACTAAACTAAAACTAAAAATGAAGGAGGGAGAGAGAGAGAGAGAGAGAGAGATAACATAGTATTTATACAAGTCACCCTCTTTCTCCTCTAAAATACCCTAAATATAATAAAAAAATGTGAAACATTCCATTAATGGAAAGAATTAAAGTAGCAAAAGGTGGCCCGGACAACGTTTGGATCGATCCAAAGTTAACTTTGGATCGATCCAAAATGCCTTAAGAAATTTCCCACGTAGCCACTTTGGATCGATCCAAAGTTAACTTTGGATAGATCCAAAACCCTCTGTTTTCTCACTAAAATAGTTTGGATCGATCCAAAATCATTTCGGGCAGATTTTTGAACCAACTTTGTGGGCACGCCCCGGCTTCGTCCGAACTTGGAATGCGGCGATTCTTGAACGTTGGAAAGCTCTATGAGTCTACTTTCAAACCCAATGGACCTCATCTTCATGGCCTTTGTATCTTGAGAGAAATTAGCCTTTTCCTATCAGTGTATCGGATATCCTCAAGGCTCATAGCTCTAGATTTCTTATTCCTTTGTTCCGGGTCCTTCCTTGAACCTTCCAAAGCTCCTTGAATCGACTTCTAAGCTTTGGCGAATGTCCTCCACGGCATCGAGGGACCTTGGGTACTTCCAGATACAACCGGGGATTATTTGGAGCTTCGGACACGCCCTTTTAGCTCCGATTTTCTGAAACTCATAAAAAACACAACTCGCGCAAAATCAATAGTATAAAAGCACAAAATGCACATGTGTGTGATGAAAACGAGCGAGATAAGCCCAGATATATACAACATTTGGGGCTTATCAACAAGTGTCAGCACTAGGGAGGATCTTTGGTGCCCAAGCAAAGACTAACCTGGAAGGGGTGAGATGGCACCCTAACATTATTGTGATTGGATTTTGTTTAATTAATGGTGAGATTTACTTTCATTTTATATCGATAATTTAAGACAATATTAGATTCTCTTAGATTATAATACACAATTCTAGAGTTTGAAGCTTCTAGTATAAATAAGTAGGGATTGATGCCTTATTCACACACACACCCTGTACGAAGAGAAAAGAGAGAAAAAGAGAGGAAAGAGAAGGAACGAGGAAAAAAAAGAAAAGGGAAAGGAAATACAGTTAGTGGATCAAAGGCTTCGATTTAAGGTAAACCAGGTGGTATACAATATTCTCCTCAAATGTTCGAAGTATTTCTTTGTTCTTCTCATTTTGTACTCCCTTTGCTGACGTTACACTTTTGATTGGATTCTGTGTTCTGATCATGTGATAGGCACACAACATTGCATATGTGAAATTCTCTAGTTTTGTAACACACTCGCACGCATGCAATCCTTGTTTTTAGTTGATATTGCGCCCAAGGTGTGTTTTTGTTCAACTATAGGTAAAATGGTGCAAATGGCATGATCCAAGGCTCCCAAAAATTTTCGGGAGTATCCGGAATTACCCGAAGGTACCTAAGCATCCATGAGACCAAGTGCAACTACCCTTCCCGAAGCTTGCACGATGTTTGGAAGTGTTTTGGAAAGGTCCGGGTAGCACACAAGGCCAAGGGGTGGCAAACAAAGAAGAGCAGCCTGTATTGATACCTATCAATACATGTATCAATATCTTTTGATCACCAAGCTGAACAGACTAACCTGTATCGATACACACTCACTGTTGGGAATTTTTGAAGCATAGGTATCGATACAGACTTGTTTCGGGTGACTTTTAAGCTACTTTATTACTTTCCTTTTATGGAAAGTATTCCAAATTTGGTTGCTTTTGGATATTTAAAGGAGAGAGAGTGGCTTGTGTATAAATAGCCAACTCTCTCCCTTTCACTCCCTCTCCCTTCTCCTAGCTTTAAGTCTTTTTTACACCTTCTTTCTAGCTTTAGTTTAACTTTAAGGAGAAAACCTCCATAGCTTTTAAAGCTCTTATTTCTTCAAGAACACTAGTAAGCTTTTCATGCTTTGTTAATTTCCCGTTTGTTAAAGTTGTAGCTACTTGTTAGACTTGTTAGATCTTCTATAAAATCAAGTTTATTTCCAAGTTTGTCATATTCTTTATTTCCTTCAAAATTCTAGTCATGTTTTCTAATATGGTTTATGAGTAGTTTAATTAGGCTTAGTCATGGGGTGAATAACACTCCATGACTTGGGTTTAATCCATTCTTTTCACCAAAAAGCAAACAATTCTTATTTATCAAAGAGTTAGGGTTTGTTTTTATGTACCAAAGTTTGGGTTTGTTAATCTCTTTGATCTCATGTAGCCAAGGGTTTGTTCTTCTTGGCACGTGTGATGCTTAGAGCGATATCAATTTAAACTTTTGCCAAATGAGTTAAAGAAACCTAATCTTTGTACAATACCTTTTCTAGTAAATTGGTTTCAATCTTTAAATCTTCCGTTCGGGAGCATTTGATGATGTCCCGAGCCGGTTATCAAGAGAGGAACGGATTAGTCTAAGTTGTGGTTGTTAAAATCCCCTAGACTTAGCCTTAATTTTAAGTAGAATTTTTAATCTTTCCAAGTTGTTCTTGAAGTTGAGAGAATTACACCCCTAAATCACAAACTAAGATGGCCACTTTAAAGCCGAAAACTTCACTCGCAAGTCAACTCTCATGCCGGGTGCATTCGGTCTGTGTGGATTCGACCCCAGTCTTACAGGGTATTATGCTACGAGCAACCTAACCCTATGCTTCGGGCAAACCTATCTACAACACAAAGTTGGGTCACAAGCATCACATTAAAGTTGATATTACTCTATGTGATGACTAAATGTTACTCCCTCCGTCCCATTTTCATAGTCCCACTTGGGGATTCCAACTTTTTAAGGGGAGACAATGATTACACCAAAAAGTGCTCAATTTTCCACTTATGCCCTCTCAAAAAGGTGATTTGATTGATGGAAGTAGTAGTATTTTAATTTAAACAAAAGGGTAATAATGTAACTTTATTAACTTTCTATTGCTTATTTTGGAAAGTGGACTAACATTTTGGGATGTCCCAAAAAGGAATACTGGACTATCAAAATGGGACGGAGGGAGTATGAAACTATTTGGTACGTTGATCGAGTGGACCTACCAAGATCCTGACCCAGTAGCTGAGAATAAATCAAAAGAAAGCTTGGCTCAGAAGTAGCCGGAATAAGCCAAAAAGAGGCTTGGCTCAGATAGGGTGAGGTCGTTCATCGATTATATACAAAAAAGGGCCTAGTATGTGGTCCAGTTATATGGATAGTTCCTATTGAATTTGTTGATCATGTTTATCATTCCCTCATTTGTTGAGCATTTGTATTCCGTCATATTGTATACTTCCTGACTTAATCTATTTTTTAGGATGGATTTAAAAGCAAGAAGTATGATGGGGTCGGCTATTGTGAGTCACAAGACCGAATTCCTATTCAGAGAATCTGTAAAAGAACTTAATTTGTACTTTTTTAAATGGAAAAAGTCTATATTTTTATTTATAGAAGAAAGGTTTTTGTGACGGCTATGTAGTTCATTTATTTTTTATGGCTCTAAAAATCAGGATCGTCACACATGGCCTACTTGCTATGTTTCATTCACATTTTTGATGAGTTACTCAATCTTCAGAAAATGTCAAACCAACCTAAAACAAGAAGCTTTGATGGCAACTGTGCTTGAGGAGGATTTGGTCAAAGTAGGGCAGTTGTACACAGAGGCCCTCAAAGGGTCCGCAAGACTCTTTGTTGGGCGCTCTGCAGTGAGGCTTAAGATTGGGGACATCAAAGCTGCCTTGGAAGACGCCTGTGAAGCTGTGAAGCTCGATTCTACTTCTCCCAAAAATTACCTAAGGCTGGGGTATGTCATTTCTGTCATTATTTGTGCAATAAATTTTGCTCTCATGATTTGAACATTTGTTTTGTTTGTTTATATGATTGTTTTGTACTCTGAGGAGTACCAAGAAGCAAAAGTGCCTGTGAAAGTGCACATGCTTTACATGAGGAGAGTGGTACTTATGAAGTTATGCTTGGTGGATTTCGAAATGCACGGATGCTCCGGAGGAGTGGAAGATGTAGGTGAAGAGGCATGAGTGAAAACTGTAGATGACGAGGCTTTACATGGGCTGATGGTCCTTCATTGATTCTACTCGTATTTCGTATCCAAATGCAAACGATATGTTTTCTACATGTTTTTGCTATTAAATGTGAGCTCCATGGATATTATATGAAAGGTGGACACATTTTGGTACCTATTAATGGCATCCCTTACGTCCCAGCTTGCTAGGGGACAATGCTAAAAGGCTAGCAAGATGTGTCTGTGATGTGTTGTGGGATAATGTGTCAGACATCTAGCTTATCCGCATCGGGGATGCCCGGTGTTGTGTGATTCCAATACGTGGGATGTGCATTGTAAATCTAAAGTTCGTATATTATGAATCTATCCGGAAGGTACCTTAAAATGTGTTTCGGATAAGCTATGTACCTTTTTGGAA
The DNA here is from genome assembly GCA_036023075.1 of Gaultheria prostrata. NCBI lineage: Eukaryota > Viridiplantae > Streptophyta > Magnoliopsida > Ericales > Ericaceae > Gaultheria > Gaultheria prostrata. Next base: position 17,825 of record JAXBDA010003968.1, on the reverse strand, counting down.
TGTGAAAAGCTTAACCAATTCTTGTGAACTATGTTTGAGAATATCCATGGTAAGCATATGATCTATGTATTAATCACTCATATGAGCTCCAGCTTATGTAAATTGTTTTTCCACCTTTCAGGCGATGAAGAGTAGTGAGACGATTGTGGAACCTTTTGTGGTTGAGCTATGTGCGTAAAGCTTGTAGATAGGATGTTTGTACTTTGGCTAGTCTTTCGACATATGGTACATTTGTATATGGTTTGAAGGTTGTACTAAGCACAGCTGTGAGGTGTAACCTTGGAGATACTGATGTAAGATGTGTTCACGTTTAATGTCAATATGAGTTAAGTTTTCGCTGTTTAACTCTTCTATCCCTATTAGTCATCGGCTTATGAGATAAGAATGGTGTGATGTGGCTTTGGTGTGAGTTCACCGGCACTTTGTTGTGCCTAATACCCACAAGGACGGGTTGGGGGCGTGACATAATTACTCCATCAAAATCGAACAAAAAATGAAATTCGAAACCCTAGCCAAGGTGTTCTTCGATTTCTAACAAAATCGAACAAGTAATTTTTGAAAAGTGATTTCTAGCCCTAGATTTTGAAAGAGAATCCAACAAAATTGGACCCTAGAACTAGATTTCAAAACCCTAAAACGTGATTTCTTCAATCTTAGTTTAAAATCGAACTAGAGAGAGAAAAAACCAAGGTCTCTCTCTCTCTCAGAACAAACGCGTGAAATGAGAAGAAAAGGGGAGGGGAGGGTTTTGTTTTGCCCCGCGTACCTAGATTAGATGACCCGGGGTTCTATTTTAACTCGCAAACTCCATTTCCTTCCCCTAGCCATTGGATGTCCAACAGCTTACATTAAAGTCTCGTATTTTATCTTCCATCAGGTATCCCTGATGTAACCCCTCTATATATATACATACCAATCTTCTAGTAAGGGATCCCTTACTTTGCTTAAGTAAGAGACTTCCATTTATCGATTGAATTTTGATGATCTGAATCGTTCAATGTGATTAAAACGTGTTTTTAAAGGGGTACAATCAAGGAAAAATAATAATAAAAAAATGATTGGGAAGGGCTTCATCCGCGCAGTTTTTCATAAAATATATATCTACGGTTTTTTATGAAAAACTGCTCGGATGATGTTCTTCCCGGTCATTTTATTTTTATGATTCCACACGTGGACCCTAACACATTGAACGAATCGGATCATCGAAATTCAATCAGGAAATGTGAGAATGAGAGGGATCCCGCACTTTAGCAAAGTAAGAGATCCCTTAGGAGAAGGAGATATATAAACAGCCGTTCTGCTCACAACTTTTGACACAAAAATAAAAACCACCCATTGTGGAGTCCCATACAAATGATCTGAGCCGTTCAATCTGTTTAGAACTTGTTGTTAAGATATCTGTAAAAAATCAACTAATTTAGAAATCGGTAATAACTTGATCGGATCTCCCCCCAAAAAATATATATGTACATATAGCATAACAATAAACTTTAGCTTTTGTTGTGACTAACAATGATGAAACCTTTTGTCATCACACCAGAACATATCTATGCGTAGCTATGACACAAAAGTTATCATATACTTAATACTCTAGTGTTAAGTTTGCCACAGGAAGCTGAGTTGTTTTTATCAAATGTGTTGTTTGAATTCCTTTCTCTGTGCAAGTGTTTTAGTGATGTAGTAGTGTCCAGAGGGGTTGTGACTTGTAACTGCTGCCCATGGGTGGCTAAATCTATTTTGCAATGCGCCTTCGATTTTGTTGGGTCCATCCTGTGTGGACCGGAGAGGCTCAGACCCAAGGTTTTTAGGGTTTCCTTAGAATTACCCTAGGGTTATAAATACTCGTGTTTGTCTCTCTTATTTTGGAGTGTGGTAGCACAATGTGAGCGGGAAAGGCTGAGAGTGTGAGCGGGGGAGCTGGTTGTGGCTTCCCCGGCTGGAGTAGGAGCCGGTTATTGCTCCCCGGAGAGGTTTTTCAACTTGTGTATTGTGTAAATATATCAAGAGAGTTTTCCTCATATTCTTGTGTGCGTTGGTTTGGTTTGGGTTGTAAATTGTCCAAACCGAAATCTTCGATTTGGTTTAGAGAAGTACCTAAACCGGACAAAACCGAATCGTTTACACCTCTATGGCAAACACATTCATTCCTATTTTAATCATAAGATGAAGTTCCCCATATACTCTGCCCACACTGATGTAAATTTCTTCATCGTACCAAACTCTCCTCATACTGTATCCACCAAAAATTAATCCGGTTAGGTTGAAAATAATTGTGTGGGTAAAGAGGAGCGTAAAATGAACTTTACCCTTGTTTCATTTCTCAGAGTGCAGTGATTGGGATCGGTTCACAAAATCTACAGGAAGGGTTTGAATCTCCATCTTGGAATTCAGCCATGCCTAAAATCCATCACCCGTAGCTATCTATACTTTGGCCTTGTCATAACTTGACTACACCTTCCAAGTCGTGAAGGAAACGGGGTGGGTGATGTGCACCCGGATGCTATGCATAACACGGTCGTCCGATCATGTTTTGGACGGTTCAGATATGTTTTAATTGTTTACCGGTAAAAATAAATCGAAATTAAATTAAAATTGCCGAAAGCATCCGGGCCATCCAAAGCATGATCGGACGCAACACGGCGCACGACACCCACCCCTCAATCAATTCATCTGGGCCGTCCAAAATATGATCGGACGTCCATGCTGTGCACAGCACCCGGATCCACATCACCCACCCCTCAATCAATTCATCTGCCTACAACTTGTTTTGTTGCTCTATGTATTCACTCCACTCCCTCTTTCTGAAAGACAATGAGAGATCTGTGTCTTAGGGGGTGTGCCACTAACTTGGTTTTTTTGATTTTTTGGCGTTTTTATGTAAGAGCTCGAAAAACGCATTGGTTTTTTGTGATTTTTTATGTGATGTATTGTGAGTGGATGTCTTGTCTCGAAAAGCACAATAAGCTGACTTTTGGCTTTTTGAGTTAGTGGAACGGGGCCTTATTCCCTACCAAGAAATATTGGAGTATTCTTTACTATTTGCAACCAAAAAGTACAAAATGATAAATTGAATCAATTGATCATCAATGGTGGTAGCTCAATATTTACTCACGGAATGTCAGAACAATTAAATATGTTAGTTCAATCTTGTTACTTTAAAGCAGGTTTTCAAACCCCTAGTAACCATATTGGAATATTATCTGGTTATTTTTGGCACCATGATTTGAATGGACCATTAGAATGTGAGCCAAAATCATGGACATTTTTTGAAGTACCTCCCTTGAGAAATTTAAGAACACTTGCGCATGTCCGTGCCTAATGACAAGTCGGAATGTAAAATAATCTCAATTGTTTTTGTTTATCAGGTATCCAGACCAGCTTACTCGTACCTCGACTAATCCTGGGAGTCACAACTTAAATAAACTAAACTCTCTACACCTCGACCCGACTTTTCCTATTTAAACAAAAAAAAAGACAACATTTAAAGGAAAATGATTTCACACCCCTTTTCTTATAAATGCACTCTCTTTTTATTTGGTAGTGAATTTTCATTTGTACTAATTTTGTTACTAAAGATAAAAAAAGGAGTGCATTTAGAAAAAAAAAGGGTGTAAAAATCATTACCCATTTAAATAACCACACATTGCCTAAAAAGTGAGAAGATGAGTACATTAAGAGAATATTCTCTGTATCTGTATGAAAAGAATGATCGGACAACTACAACTTAAGATGAAAATACGATCGGACAACCGTAAATGTTACTTTGTTGTTATGTATAGACATTTTTTTTTGTGAAAAATCGTTTTGTTTTACATAGCTAATTATTTACAGTTTGGAGGCGATAAATGGAGATCACAGGGCTTGCTGTGCCCAAGGGACAATGGGCACCACCAGGGTCTATGAATGACAAAAAATTAAAATGCCTCCGACATCGGTATTCACATTAACGAAGCACATATTTCTTGAAAAGAAACCATGACAATGATTTTAAATATGAACTTCAAAGAAAAAAAAACTTAGTTCAAGGGACCCTGATGTCCGATCAATCTTACTTTTGACATGGACAACAAAATCAACGAGCGAAGAAAATGAACAACTCCGTTCACACTCATATGCACGGGCTGACTCCCATTTGAAGAGCACGGCACCCTGCTACCCCATAGCAGGCGCGGCGATGGAGTTCCAACTTAGGACGTACGTCTGGAAAAATGCTCTATCTTTACCACCAGGGCTAAGCCCAGGCTTCAAAACCATTCAACTCAAGTCAGCTATATCGAATCAAGAATTAATTTCCTCCATCATGTGATCACAAAAGCAATCTACAAGGCTTGGCACACCCAGCCGTGCAAAAGATAAAATACTAACAGCCCATTTGGATGGAGGAATTTCATGAGAAAAGGAAAGAAAGGGTTATGGTTTCTAGCCTAATTACTAATTTGAATATAGTATTTGGTGAGAAATTTAGCTCTTCCCCTTTCTCATCTCACCCTTTCTTACCATCCAAGGGGCTGTAAGCACGACGCTGTAGCGACAAACGAGCATAAATAATTGCAACTAAAATAAACCAAATGGGAACAAGTTAATGGTGTATGCCTACTTACAAATTTACATCATACATATGTGATCTCCGAAACTAGGACCATGGAGACCAGAATTACCAGCTCCAGCTAATGGACTTGGAAGAACTGGTTTCAGGCACTGAGGTGGGTGGGAATTGATCTGGTCAAACCCTTCCAAATATTGTTGGATTTCAGCTTTGTGGGTTGGTCCCCGGTGGTTGATCTGCAAAAACTTTTCTTCATCGTTACGTAAAAGGAATAATGAAAGAGAAAAACTTGAATTGTGAATTCAAGTACAAACCTTTACTGACCTGAGGATGTGCCCACTGTTTCTAGGGCCACGAGGAACAATTCAGATACTGGCATATGCGTCGAAAATTTACCCTCTTCTTGATTGATCGCGGTTAAAAGGGAAAATGGGTCTTCATTTGTGATGAATCAAATCGGATTAGAACTCATCAGTGAGTTGCATATGAGTACATTCAGAATGGGTGAATTCGAATGAATTCACGGATTTGGATCACCATTGATCCCCCTAAGAATCACCATTGACCTCCCCAAGAATCTTCGATGTTAGTTGCATCTTTCAATCAAATGCTAAGGTAATCCTCTGGGAATCAGAAACTGACTTACGCTTCAATCTCCCGTTCTCTTGAGTTTTCAACAGAAATGTGTTCCAGAATCAAGTTTATCAGTATCCGTATACACCGATGTAGATCAGATCAAGATAATAATAATAATAATAATAATAATAATACAGACGTCATTAACATACTTGCGTTGTTACGTGAAGGAATAAAAATTACAAGTTTCTAACCAACCAAAAAAATAATAACAATAATTTTTCAGGTGACCATACAAATACATGCGTCTTTAATATTAAGCAGGCCAAAGCAAACCCACGCTAAATATTTACTGGATTATATAATTAAAAACGGCGAAGTAACCAATTAAAATGGTGAAGTTACCAAATTCTCCATTGCCATCGTTAATGCACCTTTCCAGAAGCAGCAACATTAATGTCATTTCACAGCATAAAAAGTCGGCAGAGTTGAAGAGAAACCAACAAACATCGAACAACCTTCTTTGAAACAGTCAGCATCCCAAAGTCCAAACACAAACAACCAGCTCTTCCCTCCGCTCCAATTACAAACAAGAGAAAGCTCGTGGAAAGCAGCTACTGAAGGCCGTCTACGGTTTACAATTCGTCATGCGGTCTGAAGTTGCGGTCGGTGGGATTGGTTCCGGACTACCCAATTATGATAACATCAACAAAAATTCCTATCTTTCTTTACAAGGTAGCAATGTCCATAGGCTTCAATGGGTATCCAATGGTTCCGGTCCTACGGGATTATGATCTTGTTTCTTTTGTTTTCTGTCTTTTCCCCCTGTAATTCAATCATCCTCAGCATCCAAGTCTTGGGTAACAGGCCAAATACACGGAGTTCTGAATCTCTCCAGGAAAAATGTCAGTCCCAGCTGTGGTCAAAGTTGTCGTGGGCACAGCTGCAGGTACTCTAGCCGTTGCCGGAATCTTTTTCTTGATCTTCTACAAATTAGCTATGGCTAGAAAGCGTGTGAGAGGGAAATTTAATTCAAGTTTCCGTAAAGAAGGAACCATTTCGAGTAATCAAGAGTTTAGGCAACGAGGGGGAACTATGAAAGGGTTGTTTGCTGATGAGAATGGGTTGGATGTTCTTTACTTGAGAAAACACGAACAAGGAAACCTCATGAGGAGTTTCTCCAAAATTTGGGTGAATCCACTGGCAGGAGGAGAAGAAAAGAGTATTGATTGGAGAGCAGATAAATCCACGACCCTTGAAACAATTCAGGAAAGTCCATTACTCCATGATTCATCCAATACAGCTGATTTTACCGCCCAAGCCTCAAAAACAAATCCCCTTTTTATCCCTAAGAAGCAAACTCCACCTCCACCACCGCCTCCTTCACCACCAGCACCACCACCACCTCCTCCTCCTCCTCCTCTTCTGAAAAAAGTTCCCCTGCCACCTCCTCCACCACTAAATTCAGCAAAGAGAAACCTGGCTCCAGTGCCTCCCCCATCTGGGACCCGTGGTTTGGTTTCATCGCCAAAACTGCCCCCTGTGCCCAGGGGAAAGACAAACAGCATCAGCAGGGGAGAGGCTCCTACCACTGGAGAAAGCAGCACAAAGGGGGTTGGTGATGTCAAGTTGAAACTGAAGCCGCTCCACTGGGATAAGGTCACTGCAAATGTTGATCACTCAATGGTCTGGGATGAGATCAATCATGGATCATTCAGGTAAAAAATCCTGAAATTCAAATACCCATTTCATATTTTGTCTTCCTTTCTTTGGCAGCCCTCTGATAATTGACATTTTGTTATCAGATTTGATGACGATCTTATGGAAGCTCTATTTGGATACACACACAATAATCACAAACCTCCAGAAACCACCAAATCCGCAAATTTAACCAATCCCAACTCCGCTTCTTCACGTCAAATTTTCATCCTTGATCCTAGGAAATCCCAAAACACAGCTATAGTACTTCGATCTCTCTCAGTATCCCAAAAAGAAATTCTTGATTCCCTCCTTGAAGGTCGAGGCCTCAACTCCGATACCCTCGAAAAACTAACAAGAATCTCCCCAACCCAAGAAGAATCATCCAAAATCCTCCAATTCAACGGCAACCCAACAAAACTAGCTGACGCCGAATCCTTCCTGTACGAAATCCTGAAACCAGTCCCCTCGGCATTCACCCGTTTCAGTGCGATGCAGTTCCGGTCAAACTACGATTCCGAAATCCTCCACCTCAAGGAATCCATCCAAACCCTAGAACTAGGTTGCAAAGAACTACGAAACCGGGGCATTTTCTTCAGACTACTCGAAGCAATCCTAAAGGCCGGGAACCGAATGAATGCCGGCACAAACCGAGGAAACGCACAGGGATTCAACCTCAACGCACTCCGAAAACTCTCCCATGTCAAAAGCACAGATAGTAAAACCACTCTCCTCCACTTCGTAGTCGAACAAGTAGCTCGATCAGAAGGTAAACGCTTCAAATTGAATAAAAATCCCAGTTTCGGAAAAACCAGCTATAATCCAAAAACAAACGATCTTGATGATGGAGATAAAATAGAAGAGTCCATACTGCTAGAGTTACCAAAAAGAAGCGATTCTGATGATGGAGATAAAAGAGAAGAGTACTTAGAGTTAGGGTTACCAGCGTTGGAAACCCTAAATGCGGATTTCTCCAATGTCAAAAAATCAGCGGCAATAGACTACGAGAATTTCATCATCGTGTGCTCTAATTTGACATCTAGGATTCGCGAAATTCGGCAGCAGCTGGTGATTGGCTGTGAGAAAGAGGAAATTGGTGGATTTGTGAGGGAAATGAAAGGGTTTTTGGAGGAATGTGAAGAGGAGATTAAGCTTGTAAAAGAAGAGCAGATTAGGGTTATGGAGCTGATGAAGAGAACCACGGCGTATTACCAGGCGGGAGGCGACAAGGAGAGGGCAGGGAATCCACTGCAGCTGTTTGGGATTGTGAAGGATTTTCTGGGTATGGTTGATGAGGTGAGGATTGAAATTGGGAAGAGGAGAGAGAAGAAGAGGAGTGGGAGGAGTGCAGTGAGGGTGGTGTTAGGGTTATCGCCGCCGCAATCGCCGCCTCCGCAGCGGCCGAGGACGCCGGTGAGATCACGGAATTTTCGGGTGGATTTTATGGGGGAGAAGATGGGTGGGAGTAGTGGGTCTTCGAGCGAGTCAGAGGATGATTTCTCTGAAGCTAGCTAGTTGGATGTATTTTTTCATTGGAATCCGGTCCTTAATTTGGACTGTATTGTTTGTGCTGGTATGTGTTTCTGTGTGCAAATTCGAGCCGTTAATCTCATCAATTAGCGGCTCTAATTTTATTTTGGAAATGGACAGCTCGAATTTGTAAAACGCTGAGATGAAATTAAAACTGTTGAAAACATATATGACGGCTTGGATGCTGTACACTGGGAAACGCCACACCAGCACTCCTTTCCGATGCTTAATTTGGAGTGTTCCGTTCATCTGACTTTTCACATTTATTGGTTTTCGTGTGTTTGGGAGCTAAATCTAGAATGCGTTGTAACTACAAGAAGGGGGTGCTGGTGTGCACTCCTTAATGTGCAACTTTAGCGTGCGGCATTCAATGTTGTGCTTTCCAGATCACACACGCATAAAAACTCACATACGCACAAAAATGCACACAAGAGATCTGAGGAAAAACTCCGTATTGTATATATTCACACCATACACAAATACATGAAAATACCTCTCTCCGGGGCGCCACAACCGGCTCCCTCTCCGAGGGAGGCCACAACCGGCTTCCCTCTCACACTCTCAGCCTGTCCCGCTCACATTGTGCTACCACACTACAATAAAAGGGACAACAAGAGTATAAATAGGCCTAGGGTTATTCGATAGGGAAACCCAAGCAAACCTTTGGGCCTTAGGCCACTCCGGCCCACACGGGTTGGACCCAACAATCACCCCTCTAACCTGAGTGGATAATGTAGTCCAAGCAGCACCCCAATGTTGCCATCTCCAATCAACTACTACTAGCGAGCGCCTGTGTCATCATTAGTCGAGCTACACCGTCCTCCCAAACCGGAATACTCCACCCAAAAAGATGTATCCTTGCAAACTAGGATCCGCAGCTGATCAGAAAACCCGAGTACCGCACCCCCTCAACTAGGATGCCTCCACCCGCACACCTACTGCCAAGGTGTATGCGCTACGCAACCGAGCGCTCGCACCCCCCACCCACCGGGGTGCACGCAGCTACGTCGAGCCGCACTTTGCCACTCTAAGATCCTGACCTGTCAGAAAAATATCCGTAGCTACCTCTGCCCACACCAGAGGCTCACATCGCCAAATGATCTCACACACCATCTGCGATGAGGCTCACTCCTTCTTTGACATCACATCCCCCACTGAGTTCCTCCGCACCCCCTAAACTGGGATACACCGCTCGTGAATCCGAGACGCCGTCCAATCTTGCTAGAAATCCGTGGCTCAAACCAATCTTCCGCTCTAACAAGCACTAGTGTCATTCCCAAATGAGCATCTCCGCACCCCATCCGGGCACACCACTAAAATGAATGTATCCTTGCCTGCCAGATCTTCCGCGATCAATCACAATCTTGCACTCCCTAACCGGAGTGCCCGCATCCAAACCCGGATGCTCATGCCCAATCACTGGACATAATCCGTAACTCAATCTTTCCACATCTTGTAGCTACATATCCTGGAGAGGGTCCAGTCATAAAATCACAGAAGAAAGAGAATACCATGATGTGCATCTCATCTCATCTCCATCTCAATCCCTCTGTCCGGAGCTCCCGTGAACATATCCTGAACAACCAATCGCATCACCATTGCTGGCCAGCATCCTGCACACTCCTGATTCGACTCCCGGCGCATCTAGTACCATCCGGTCGCGACTCCTAAGTACGCTCCAGCGTCTATCCTGTGTGCATCCGCAACTGTGATCATCCTGTCCACGTCACAACCCACCCATACTACCTGACCGTGCCTGACATCAGCTCCAACTGTCACTGCACTCCCACAAGCCTGTATGGTGCTTCCTCATCCGTTAGACCGAAAATCACCATCCGATCAGCTCCTTCTGCAGGCCGAATCAAAACTGTATCTCCGGATGATGGGTCTTTCCGATAGAACCAGACTGCCTCCAATCACTGCTGACCAACTCCGACCTGTCACTCTAGTAAGCGTCTGTGCCATTAACCAATCAAGTGTATCCGCACCCACCAACAGAGATGCAACACCTGAGAGAATGTATCCTTGCTCACTAGCTTCTCCGATTGATCACCACGGCTTCATTGTCGCGAATCTGCAATCACCCGATTGCTCCGGTCAACCTTCGATCTCTGCAAAGTCTGTCCAATACTCCTGGTGTGTAGCTATGCAACTCTGCTAACTCTTTCCGCCACCTATTCGCCATTCCTACCACTATCCTGGTCTCCCGCCACTCTCTGCCAGCTCTCCTGGGTCTCATCCTGTCTCCTGGTTCACTCACGTTCCATATACGGCTCTCCTAGCACCCCCAGAACTCCCATCAGATCTCCCAAAAAACACCACTCCTGCAAGCGCCTGTTGTGACTAACCAGACGAGCGTCCATGCACCCCCAAACCAGAGTACAATAACTCGAAAGAGTGTATCCCTGCTTGCCAAACGCGACTGATCATCCCCGGTCTGCCTCCGACTGAACAACATCCCATCCGATTGACCTGACCGTGTCCGATCCTCCTCAATCACTCCGGATGTGTCTTGGACCGCAAATTCCGACTCGAATCAATCAAATCCAAGCCCACCAGTGAATCCGAAACCGTCCAATTAGCTTGGAACAGCCTCCTCACAACCCAAAACGCCTCTGAGCGTGCAAATCCGGTTCAATCCAACAATAACACATACTTCCGAGCCTTTACACGAAAAACAAAGTGAGCGGTTGGATCCGGAACGAAAAATTGAATGGGGAGCCTGAACCAGCCATGAACCGGACAAAACCGGCCTAAACCAGCCGAGAAACCCTCTCTGGATTGTCTGCGAGCCCTGACCGGTCTACCCCGGTCTGAACCGCCCTAAATCGGCCGGTTTCCTCCGGAAAAACCGAAACCTGAAGCGGCACACCACTGAAACGGCGGCTTGACCCCTCTGGCCCTTTTGACCCGGACTTCGACCCTTTTGATCTCATTGACCTGATCCTTTTGAACCCTATGACTGAACGTTTTGACCCCTAGGGTCTGAACCTTGCTGACGTGGCAGCCACGTCAGCGTTGACTGGCTGACGTGGCTGCTGACCATCCGATGTGGTGCCTACGTGGCTGCTGACTGGGTCGTCTTCTCCATTAATTGGCGCATGTACTTCACCGCCATGCGGAATCTAACGCGCCAGTCTTCTACTGGCCCGTGGCGGCACGTCCGCCGTCGTCCGGCGACCCTTTTTCTTGCACTGTCATCGTCTCCTCATGGGCAACAAAACCTTGCCCTCGGAACTCGTGTCCGACCACTCTATGCAAGATCTCTACTCAATCGACGCACCGCCTCCGCCCATAGCCATTCAAATCAATTTTCCGACCTACTCCGGTGACGAAACTCAACCTCGAGCACTTCGTTGGACTCGTCTCATCAAGACGAACAAAACCTCGTGAGCAAAACCTCCGTGTGACTTCATTTTCTCTTCCCTTCTTGAATCCGTACGCTTCGAATGCGAATCCGGCAACCCCTCGCTCCACCTGAGCTCTGATACCAATTTGTTGTGCTTTCCGGGTCATACGCACACAAACGCACACAAGAGATCTGAGGGAAAACTCTGTATTGTATATATTCACATACCATACACAAATACATGAAAAAACCTCTCTCCGGGGTGCCACAACCGGCTCCCTCTTCGGGGGAGGCCACAACCCCCCCTCCCCCCCCCCCTCACACTCTCAGCTTGTCCCGCTCACATTGTGCTACCACACTACAATAAAAGGGACAACAAGAGTATAAATAGGCCTAGGGTTATTCGATAGGAAACCCAAGCAAACCTTTGGGCCTTAGGTCACTCCGGCCCACACGGGTTGGACCCAACATCCAAGATTATTGGATGTGTTTTCAACGGAAATGAAATCTCGATGACTAGATGAGGTTTTTGAAGTCTTGACATATTTTTCACACACAAAACTCTTCTGCAAATGTATGTACAACAATGCCTATTGCAGAAGTTCATTTTCATTTTGTCGCTCACACCACTTTGCTGTCTATTTTCAAATTGAGCAATACAATCACAAAATTTGTTGGTTGCTTGTTGAATCTTTGACCAACTGGTCATTAGTGACCTTTCTTTTTGGGTCAACAATTTTTTTTTTGGGCAAATCATTAGTGACCTCTCATCTCCATCACTTGCAAATGTTTTTTATTTGCGGAAATACTCTCCCACTCTTGCCCAGTAACTCGTTTTACTTTATTCCTTCCAATTCACGGCATCCAAGCTGATGTTAAGCCGATACTCTACAAGATTCATATAAATTTATATAAATTAATAAATGAATAGAAAATTGTGAAGGTAGAACCTTGATTGGAGTATAAGCATTGACAAAAGAGATCCAGCATACGATATTCAATTGGGGTATCAAGGAAATAGGATAATGAATAGAAGATTCTCTCGTTGATGTTAATCGAGGTCTTGTGCGGCTAACACAGGCCTTGTTAAAATTATTGTGGAAGGAGATTCACTCCAGGTTGTTCAAGAACTCGTTCAAGATGGAAAGACTTATGTACTCTGACTATAGCTCTATTCTTTTAGATTGTCTAGAACTTTTACCGTTATTTTTCTCTTATTCTTTCATACATGTTAAATGTTCTTGTAATAGGGTAGCCCATACGTTGGCTAAACGATCCCTATTAGGTGCTCGGTTAGAAAGTTGGGGAGTTCATGCCCCTCATTGGCTCTCTGACCTTGCCCTGGATGATGTTTGGTCTTCGGACCTTTCTTTCTCTTAATAAAGTTCTCTCATTTTTCTGGGGAAAAAAGAAATTATAGTCCAACTATTTTTTTGGAATCAAATCCTCTGGTTTTTCAATTATAGTTAACGGAAAGACCCACTATTTTTTGAAATCAAATCCTCCGTTCCGAAAATCCTCTATTCCTCTGTTTTGATGTATTTCCGGCAATTGGATCACATGAAAATTTTAAAACATAAAATTCAAAACACACAATCCAACGATCCAAAACAATCCGGCACAGAGAAACACAGTCTATTTTTCGGAATAGGGAATCGCAGACGTTATTTTTTGAGTATTTTCAAATCAATCACCATATATTTGAAGAGAGAGAAAGGTTCATCAAAATTTGGTACTCTCTTTTGGTGGTGGGTTGGAGCATCTTTTTTCAACGTTGCTCTTAAAAAATCTTGAAAAATAGTTGATGAGTGGAGTGGAGATGTTCTAATTGTATCTTTAGAACTCTCTCACTCCTTCTGCCATTGTCTACGTGAGGCTGATGCTATTCTAGAGCTCAAATCATCTATGCCCAATTTTGTTTATTTCCCCTCGTCAGTCGTCACCAATGATTTGGGAAGGTGGAGGAATTCAAGTCAAAACCGTTTTTTTTTTTTTTTTTTGTGGTCATTCGTCATTCCTAATCTATTATACGAGAACAGGGAAAATAAGACTTGACCCCAGGATGCAGTTTGGGATATCCAAAAGCTCTACCGCATGAGCTAGTTACCACTTGCAAGTGAAATCGGTTTCACTAGCTACAAATTACAGCAAATTTTTCTTTTCTTTATTCTTTTTTTTAAGAGACACTTAGCATCACTTGAGAGTTGAAAAACTGATATAAAAAAGGGCAATTAATAGAATGATTTTAACTTCATATATGAAATTTACTTTTCGAAAGAAAAATCAAGAAAAAATTAAGAAGAAAATTTAGCTGATTGATGTAGGAATTAAATGAAAATTGGAGTGGATGGATAATTGAGTCACTTATATTTAGTTCTAGTTTGTTCTTCAATACAATTAGCGAAATAGAAAAATATTGAGAGGTCGGATTCTATTTTTTCCAAAAGCTGGATAAAATTTTAAAATAATTTTACCAGTCAATAACTCATACAAACTAGTTAAATTTTAAAACAATTGCTCAAAAAAATCATATATATTGTTTCATCCAAGGTTTATAACAAAGTCATCCTATTTGAACAATCATAAATTATTCCTGTTGATAACTTTGATGAAAGCTCATTCTAGATCGATGCCATTGCCGAATAAAGCTTAAACACTTTTTAAAGCCTCTCTAATTTTGCAATTCAAGCTTGAACAACCCACTATTTGATTTGCATGTATTTGTGAATAAAGTTCGTCAAATAATGAATCTCACAGGAGAATAAAAAAAAATCACCGATAATGACGTTCAGCACCAAGTTTAACAACATGCCTTATCGAAGAAATATGTATTTCATATTCGAGAAGTCAACAAACTTTGAAAAATAGTCAAAAAATTGAGGTGGGTTTTTCGACTATTTTTTTTTTAGCAATAATTGTTTTGAGAATTGATCCAAAAATTGCACAATAGATTCCTAGTCAAAGTCCTTAGTCATACGCATTTCGGTCATACAGGTTTTTTTAGCATAATTGATTTCAGAATTGATTCTGCAGACGCAATCCATTTATGAATCGATTGTTGAGTCATAGTAAGTTTGATTATCCTGGATTTATGAATGGAAAATATTACTCAAAATAACTTACAGTTTTACTTCTCTACGGGCAACAAACGATCACATATTTGATTCCGTAGCTTCAAATGTTAATGCCATTATATAAATTTTTATTGTGCAATTAATCACAAACAGGGATGGAGCCAGAGGGGGGCCAGTAGGGGCGGTCGCCCCTGCAAGAAGAAAAAAAACCTCTAGTTTTATATAGAAAAAATAATAATTTCATATGAATTATATTGGCTCGCCCCTGCGTAATATTTGGAAAAAAAAATTCGCCTATGCATAGTGAAATTCCTGGCTCCGTCCCTGATCACAAACTTCACAACAATCGATTCACAAAGAGATAATTGACGTGTAGAATTTATGTGAATCGGTTTGGAATTAACTGCAAAAAAATAAGTTGATCAATTATAGAATTCGATTTAATTTACTTATTAGGGTAAAAATCACTTAGACCCCTTCATCTATCACTCATTCACACATACACTCCCTCATCTTTAAAACCCATCATTCACACTCCTTCATCTATCAACCTGTATCACTTACCACCCTTCCGTTACTACTCCGTCCAATTTTTTAGCAGAATTTGAAATTTTCCATCCAAACCTAAATTTTTAACCCCATTTTGCCCTCCATACATCCCCTCCTCCGTTCCTCCCCATATAAAAGACTATCTCCTCTCACCAGGAAAAACCAAAACCTCCATCTCTCTCCTTTCCATCCATCAGTTGCATCTCTCTCCTCCTCCTCCTCAGTCCTCCATCAGTAGCTACCCTCTTCTTCTTCTATTCTATTTCTCACTCCTTCATCCTCCAACACAAATGTCCTCATCTTCATGTACAAGATATCAAGGCCCTTTATGTGGATGAGGGGTACCAGCCCCATTAAGAGCTTTAAACCAAGACCCAAATCGGGGAAGAAGATTTTTTGGTTGCATCAATTATAAGGTAAATTCGTGCATATTTGTTTGTAATTTCAAAACCCTAAAAACTTTCATGGTTCAACGGTTTTTTTTTCCTGTAGCAACCCACATCATGTGGAAGAGTTATTACAAGCAGAAAATCAAGTGCTGAGAAGAGAGAATGAAGTGCTGATATTACAAGCAGAAAATCAAGTGCTATGGATATGGAGAAAGAGTTATTACAAGCAGAAAATCAAGTGCTGAGAAGAGAGAATGAAGTGCTGATAAAAAAGAATGAGAAGCTGAGAAAAAAATACAAAAAAGCTGAAGCTAAAGTGTTAGGCTACCAGAAAATATTTTTTTGGGTTTTTGTTGTATTCATTGTTGTGTGGTTGGGCAAGTACTTTGTAAATGTTCCTAACACAGGGAACATGAAATATCTGCATTTTTCTTTGCTCTATACATCTTAATATCAGTCACATTAAGCTTCCACTTCTTTCTCACATCTGTTTTCATTGATTTCAACCTCCACTCAGGTGTGTCATGTAGCCTCTCAACATATTTCTTTGCTAACCAGGTAGATGTTGCCCATTTGTTGTTATATGTCCTTGTACATGAATGACTACCTTTAATCCTTTTGATTTGAAAGCTACCAGTGTCATGAGTTCTAGATGCATGCAATCTAAAGTTACATTCAGGATTATGTATGCATTGAACTGTCACCCTAGTACCCTCATTCTTCAAATACTTAAACTCAAATCCTTCCCTGATATGGAACTCTTTCAATAGGGCTCTAAACTTAGTCACAGTTGGAAATACCATCCCACAAACCAACCTTGGCTTTTTCATGTCTCTCTCCTCTACAAATTCTTCAGGTTCATTAAGTTTTCTATTGCCCTCATCTGAATCACCCAAGCTCCTTTGATCATCACTACTGTCACCAGCCTCTAACTCAGTCCAAACAGGTACATTAACATCCTCTTGAATCCTATGTGCACTTGTTCCCTCATCCTCTTCAGTCGTAGGTGCATTTGTTCCCTCATCATCAAGTCCATCATCTGAATCCATGTCATCATCAGATGAATCATTCACCCCACTTGTATTATCCCCCTCACTCCCACTATAAGTATATTCAGGGTCAGTTTCATCTGAATCCACTTCATCTTCATCTATTTGGTCTTCACCTCCCTCTCCCTCATCCTTCTCATCTTCATCTATTTGGTCTACCCCTCCCTCTCCCGCATCCTTCTCATTTTCATCTATTTGGTCTATCCCTCCCTCATCCTCCTCATCTTCATCAAAGTCAAAAGGGTCATCCACATAAATATTAATTTCAGGCCCAACCCCATACATGCTAAAAATTTCCCTCACATTTGTTTCATGTTGTAACTCACTCACAATGTGGTTAGTTGGAGTGGCTTGTGGAAGTTTGTAAAGGAGCCTGCTTTGTTTTGAACATTCTAACCCTTCCAGTAGTTGAAGTATGTCATAGTAGTGGAATTTATCACTGTCTAGAACTCTAGATGTGGCCATTACCCCACCATCATAAGACACTTTTGGTCCCTCCACTACTAACCTACCCCTTATGTGAAACAAAAGAGTAACACTTTTGTCACCCATATCCACAACACTGTAGAAAAAATTAAAAAATAAAACATAAAAACAATAAGTGAAAAATTATGCAGGTACAGTATTCTAAGCAAAAGAGAACAGCTTTTAGGGAAAATTGAAAAAAATTCAAATTAGGTTAAACAAATCCATAAGCATATGAGTCAAACATAAAAATATTAGACACTATGACTCAAACATTAAACTATTCATAACCAATTTGTTTGAAAAAAAGAAAACCCTAATTTTAAAAACCATAACTAAGTCAGAAAGGGGAACAAGATTTAGGCAACAAATCATGACTATGGAAAAGTAGTGACACAAGGGGACCACTGTGTAATAAACAAGTAGGGTTAAATTATGAAGGGTACAGTGAGTATTATAACCTGCTAATCAGCTTTTAGGGTTACAAGATTCCCAACACAGTCGCAAGGGACCACCATATATATGCAATCACAAGCTTTGAGGGGACCACTATTTATATATATACATATATATAAGCAAGGGGACCACCATGTATATATA
>JAXBDA010003967.1:0-31468 GCA_036023075.1 Gaultheria prostrata | reverse complement strand
GTAGAACTAATGTATATTGTATATATATATATATATATATATATATATGCTAATTACACGTTTTACCCAAATGTTTAATTAATTATAACTTTACCCCAAAAAGTTTTAAAATGTTTCAATTGGACCCCCGCCGTGTCCCCAGAAGTGTCCCCGCTGTGTCCCCTGACCTCACCACGTGTCCCAAGCGTGTCCCCAGACGTGTCCCCTTCAAAAAAAATTAAAAAAAATTAGGACACGCCAGGTATTTGGGCGTGTCCCCGTGTCCCATACGGCAATACGGCGCCCTTTAGAAGTGTCGGTGCTTCATAGATGATAAGTATATGGTTTTGCACATAGACCTTGTCAGACGAACAATGTTTAATTGTGAGAACCTTGCTCAGAGAATAAAAAAGAGCAGAATATCTTCCTAATTCTGTTCGTTGTATGCATGATACTAATAGTCTGGTCCACATATAAGAAAGAACAGAATTTCATCAAAGAAGATTTGGCTTGAGCGTGCAGCCCCCATGCTTTGCCACATGGACGACTCACCTACTACTATCAACTTGTCCCACATTTGTTCAAACACATGGATGAGTACACAACACTTCAAGATCATGCTAGAGGACAGATAAAACCATGTTTCCAGCTAATGTGTTTGGAATAAAATGAACGTAATATTAGCTTTACATCATGCTGCAGTAGCTAAGCCGTTTATATCGATGAAGATCTTGTTCAAAATTTTCAAGTTTATTTATGTTTGTGAGCTTTTCCGTGTGATTTACATATTTGTTGTCTGACCATTGAGTATATCAATATTCTAAAGTCATCACATGATACGAAAAGGAAGAATAAGTAACTTGCGGTTAAGGATTTGATGCTTTAGCCGTTACTGGTCATCATTGTTGTGGTATTTGTTTTTTTGTTTTTGTCATCATTAAGGTGGTATCAACTATTTTTTTGGTTTATAAACTTCGGTGCCTGTACTAGGAATTTTCAAGTATCTAAGCTCCAGGTTTTAGTTGCACTTGTTCTATTGGATTTATTTTGTCACCTTGCATGTGATATAACTTGCTGCAATTATTGTTTCCTTAGGTTTCAGCGAAGTATTTGAGGACACTCCACTTCCTTCCTGAAGAAAAAATTCCAAGGACAACTTTGCTGTCACAATTTCAGGTCAATTATGGAGTATGGGTCGGTTGGAGATCTAGACGGTAGTGGTGTGAATTTTCTGAAGTTACATTTATTAGTTTTAGCTCTTTTCAGTGATCTGTTTGTTTTTGGTTTTGGGACAAATGAACGTTATTGTTTTTCTTTAAATCTTTTTTGTTCTTTGGTCATGATTCCACACCTAGTCTCTAAGATGTGCGAAGATGGACACAGGGTACAAAAAGTCTAAGAATAATAGGGACACAGTCACGGGCACAAAAAAAAAAAAAATGACGATTTGACATATGTGTAACATGTGTGTGTGTATTAATAAGTTACATATGTATGTTTTCAGTTGTTATTCATAAATATTACCAAACCTACAGTTATCTTCTGCAATTCTTACCTTTTAGATTTCAATATAAGTGAACGAGAAATTTATCAGGTATAAAATTTAGTACTTGTAATTTGTACTCTTTTTTGAAAATTGTAAATTGACTCCTTCCATGTCCCCACCTCTGTCTAACTTTGAGACATGCATGTCTACGATGTGTCCCAGGTTTGTCCCTTGCTGAAAATTGATAACATTGAAATTTGAATGGACACGCCACCTGGCATGTCCCTGGCGTGTCTGATATGACCAGTTCGGCGTGTTCCCATAGAGATACGGTTGGCGAGCGATTGTGCAAAACTCTGTTATTATATAGTAGTATGAAATGCTCTGTAGCAGTTTATTCTTACCATTTATACTACCCAGTTCCACACTTAATTTAAATTTAGCATTCAAATGAACTGCTGTTTCCTTTTTCTCCCATGGCAAACCTAAAACAACCAGCATTCACATAATGAGATATTTTCCAAGAGAAAAGAGGACTAACTTGGGGCATTTAAGTGCTACTGGTTCTGCCCGCCTGGTGTCACTTATAAGCAACCGAGTTATTTGGTTTATTACTTAGGAAAAGACATATAATGTCTTTTACCATTCCTTTTTTTAGAGTTTTCGAACTGGTTTATTTCTAGCTGCATTTTATAGCTTATTTCAGATATAAAAAGACTTAGTTCTTAATCTACTTTCTGAAACTTTTTGAACTTACTTTAAGTTATTTCTGCAAATTACTAAAATTAGAAGCTATTTAACTTGTTTTCTTTTTTGAAAGCTTCTCATTGTTCTCAATACTGCACCGAAACATGTCCATAACTTATTCAAAGCTCCTTAAACCTATAATCTGAGTTACCACAATCTAGACAGCTATCTGTAAGTCTTGAACGCATAATTAGGAGATATGAGATAGTTGTAAAAGGTGCGGATGCTTGAGACAAATAAGAAGTCACCACCTGTTTGGGAATGCTAATGTGGAAGATTTGTAAAGGTATATAAATTGAAGGTCTTCCCAATTTACTGAATTAGATTTTTTTTTTTTATAATCAAAAGTGGGTCTGTATTTTTTTGTATTTGAGGTGCTCTATGTGATGTTTTTTGGGCTTTTTTCCAATATTTTTTGCCCCCAAAATCCTTAGGTAGGTGCAAGAAAGAAAACAAATTTGTCCTAATTACGGACCTGATTGTTTTTTTGTATTAGTTTGGTGGCTCGACGGAGGAGGAAGGGGACGATATTCATAGGAAGTTAAGCATCTTAATTCGAAACTAACAGACAACAAAATGAAATGGCTAAAAGGGATGAGAATTCTTTGTCCATGGCGAGCTTTTGAACATAGTGGACTGTGTATAAATGTTGCCTGCATTCATGGATCGTCAAGTCTCGTTGCTTCCTTTTCAATTCACTGACAGAACAATAGGTTCTATTTCAAGTTCTGTTGTTAATTCCAATGATGGTTTATCTTATGTTGTCAAGCACCTTGTTCTTTGCCGTTTCAAGAAATTTAAAGAAGTCTGAGCATGTTCTGCATGTTATTCTGGGCTTTTCTGATGAATTCAGTGATGGTTTCCCTTCACTCCCTCTTTTCCGATAGTGAACGGACTCCTCTTGGATAAATGGAGGAGTTCTATCATGATTGTCCAATTTATTGACGAAACAAAATCTTAATAGATGCTGTGGAAGGGTAATTCCCATATTGTTGCAGAAGATAGAACTTAAATGTTTTCTTTTCTTGTGCAACCATGCTGGAATTCTTCCCTGTATTGATACTGTTTAAACTTCAATGTACCAGATAAGGAGACCAGCAGAGGAAAAAATATATCTGAATCAGCTGAAACTGAGGCGAATGTAAAGGATGATCCCAAACAACACACAGGTTCTCTAGAGGACATGGCACAAATCAAGACTGGTGATTTGAAAGGTGGGGAAAATGTCTCACACAAAGTTCAGGCTGGTTTGGATGCCTCTGCCGATATAAATATGGAGGCTTCCATATCTTCTGATGATGTTATACGGGCTGGAGGATTTGGAGCTAGAGATGACATAAGTAGTTTTCTTCCAGTTGCAAGCGACTCGACGGATTTTGAAGCTTCTCTTCGTGATGCTAGAGAGTATGAGGATCCACAGGAAGGAATCTGCAGACCAGGTCTAGGATGGACAGAAGTTACAAAGTAAGACTAATTCTATTAGTACCGCATATGGAGTTGTTGTGATCGGCCCTTGTAATATGTGTTGGGTTCTTATGGACCGAGCCATGTGAATACTGTGAAGTTTGGATTTGTTTCAACCTGAAGAATCCCTCTGTTCTACCAGTTATTTTTGTTTCTGAGTGGAAGCGATCGTATCTTCCCTTGTGCATAGAACTGTTATCATATTTAATGTATCTATTTGGAGAAATAAACTTTGTATCTGCATGGGATAACCGAAATTACATCTTGACCTGAAGAAAATTGTCAATATCACAGAGACCTTGCTAATGGTCCTATTTAATTGCAATTGTTAGGAAACCAAATGAAAGCACAAAAAAATTATCTACAGCATGCCCCTTCTACTTTCGTTAGAGAGCAAAAATTTGTCGGTTTTGCTGTCTGTGTGGCTTACTAAGAAAAGGCCCTTTCTCTTTGGAAAATGTTCTGGCCGGGCGCTAGAATTGCTAAAGGATCATACTGGGATTTCCTCCTAACAAAAACATCCCATTGATGGCCAAAGTGGGTCCGCCACGCCTCTTGAGTGGTATAATGGGGAAGATATTGCTTCACCCCTAGATGTGCTGTTTCACAGAAATCTAGGATTCTTTGGTTTTGGTTTAAAATTTGTGTTAACCCATCTTTCCCTGTCGAAGATGGGATGGCAGAGGATAGGAACGCTACTGGGTAGAGAACATCTTCATCTGGTGTAACCAAAGACGTTCTGTTGTTCCACCTGCAATGTAGAGATGAGCCAAATCAGGATAAGTGAACTGGACATTCAGACTGGTAAAAGAGATTTGATCCAGTTGGGGAATTATTACTTGGTTTTGTTAACTGGGTAGATGAGTACAGGACCGGTGCTGGAATCTGTAAGAATTTTCCCAAATACTACTTCAGCAAATTCATGAATTCTGCTTTTCGGAATGACAAGATTTAGCCACGGATGAGGCACATCCCATAATCCCTTCTCCCGTAGTTTCAACTCTGATGTGTGAACTCTATCTAGGAATTCCACGTAGGAGACCTCCGTTCGGAATAGGGTGGACTGAATATAGCTCAACTCTGACAACAATCGATCAATCTTCTGCATTTGTAGACACGCAAAAATTAAGTAAACACCCTAAGCAAGATTTGTTGGAGGGATGATATGATTTTTTTTAACATGTCTCACCTGGTTCACTTCGTCGGTCTCGTCTGGGTTAAAGTGTTTGGCTATTTCTAGGCAGTAGAGAGTTTTCCCATCTGAATTGAACCGACTTGCTTGAACTGGGTCTTTGGGATTGAAAGAAGATCTCCAGTTATTAAGTAGACCAGTTCTGTTTATAATGACGAATCCTTCTAAGTAATCGAAAGTATCTTCGGATGATATCAAATGCTCTTGGTCCTTTATGAAGATTGAAAAATCCGAGTAAAGTACTCTAATCCATTTTACCTGCCAGAAATGCTAGATTAGCCAAGGTTAGTAATTCTTGTATAATTCAAAACCATGTTGTTATTCAAGTTGATAATAGGGAATTGACTTTAGCGCTTCAAACGGTAATCTTGTTATTTTACAGTGGATCAAAAGAAGTTTGAAAATCAGAACCCAGAAAATATGTATTTTGTTTACCATCAAGGGTGCAGGTTCCAGAGAAATTCTAGCCCGGGTGATGATACCAAACTGTCCCAGACCTCCAAGAACTCCGTAGAAGAGGTCGGCATTTCGACTTTCTGAACAGGTAATCAACTCTCCCCTTCCTGCACTGAAAAACGTTGCATTTATACGACGTACAAAATTTCTCTCTGTTGCATTCTAATAGAATGGTAAATACTTCTCCATTACTCTGTTCTTTGACTAAGTTCATTTCTTTACTAAGGTCTGTTTGGAATTTGTGGAAAGGAAGATGATAGAAGATAAAAAAAAGTTAAAGAGGGAAAGTGTGGGGAAAGTGTAGAGATTGCACAGACAAATTCTTTGCTCAATACTCCCTCTGTCCATTTTTAAATGTGTTGTTTCGTAAATCCAACGTATTAAAAAAACATCATCTTTTCACATTAACTTTTACCTCCACTTTACACTTCTCGCATCAACTTTTACCTCCACTTTCCAAAATTATCCTCCATTTATACCCACTAACTCTCTACGCATTAAGTTTTCAAAATAGCAAAATAATAATTGTACAAACTTTTACCCATTAACTTTTCAAAACACACTCTTATTAAGGAACAACCCGCAAGTGGTGGCAAGCTCATGCGGTAGAGCTCTTGGATGCCCCACACTGCATTTCGGGATCGAGTTCCATTCCCCCCTCTCCCTATGTAATAGATTAGGAATAACGAATGACAAAAAAAAATGGAATAACTCAAAATGAAATACACTACTTTTATTTAGGGACGGAGGGAGTAATTGTTTTGTTGTTTTCTTCTTAAACCAATCAACAGCAGAGAAACTTGTTTGGCTCATGATCACCTTTTTGTTTTTTCTTCGTTTTCAACTTTCAGAAAAGCCATAAAAACTTGGCTAACAGTTTCTGACAATAATTGTTGGAAGGATTTAAACACCTTGCTTTCTAGTAAACACCATGCTTATCGAGACTTTGGACTATCCGGACACATACTTCGTGAAATGGTTCACGCATGTTTGTTGCTATGAATGTTTCAATCATAAATACCGATTTTCCACAAAGATGTAAACAACTACTAGTTTTAGAACTTCTGATCGTTTTTCCTCCAGAACAGCAGAAAATATACCACCCTAAAGTGATTCTTCTCCCTTACACGCACTGTTAAGAGGTCTTGTGGATTTAAACTATTCATGATTCACGCATGCTTAAAGTATATTGTTATATTGTGATGAATTTCCAACAAAACTGTTCATAGACTGTACTAACAGAACTTTACGAATAATCACATAGACGTCACGTACCGGTGACAACTTCCAACTGATACACGTTGTTTATCTGGGGGCCATGCCGGAACGCCTGTCCACTGATTCCAGCGTTCGATAAAGTTCCCCCGACTGTGAGATGCAGGTAATCCGTCCACGATTTGGGTGCAAGTCCATGTTTAATGCTCTCATGTAGTATATCTATCCATAGCTCTCCAGCAGAGACATCCACATAAGGGAATTCCCCCTTTTGGAAATACATTTCTTGTTTGAGTGACTCCATGTTGATGACCACCCCTTGATGGGCTTGGGCTTGACCTTGGAGGGAATGGGCATGGCCTCTGGCCGCGACCGTGAGGTCCGACGAGGGGCCCATGTCGAAAATATGCTTGATGGTAGAGGAGATATCAGAAACTGATTTAGGATGTAGAACTGCTGATGGCAGGTGATGGTAAATGTTGCCAAAGTCATTGGCTGCATGGTCAATGTTCTTGAAGCTTAGATACCCATCAAGTCTAAGTCCTTTCAGTGATGAAGGGATGTTTGGGGAACCCGAATACGAAGAAAGTGTTGAGGAGACAAAAGGGTGGTTGTAACAAAGGTGGTTTCTGTTCATTATACAGCTCAAGAGCATCACTGTGAGAAACCTTAGAACTGTTGAGTTGTTTTTCCTATAAGTTGGTGGTGCCATGGCATAATATTTGGGGAGAGAGAGAGAGAGAGGTTTGTGAGCAGCAGTGTCAACAGACATCAGTGTTTATAACCCAAGGGGTTGGCCTAGTCAAGACCGGGATTTAGGAGTCTACTCCCTTCTAATATCTCAGAATCGAAACTTCTCAGGTGCTATCAACTCTTTTAGAGTCTGTCCAGACGGGGCAAAACTTTGCTCTGACTTTTACTTGGCTAACGACAAGTGAGTGGTGAGGTTGAGACCCAGAATTAGTCAAGGTACGTATAAGTTTATCCGGACATTTGAGTTATAAGGGGAAAAAAAAAATGAGATGTTCATCGTGTTGTGGGCAATTTGGGAATAGATTTTTAGATGTCCCTTTTGTTATCTAAAAGAAGTCACAGAAACGAGAAAGATTCCACTTATGATTGGTACCTTTCAGTGCTTTCACACAGTTAAATAATACGGTTTCTTGTTTTCCTCATTCTACAAAGCGGCACCAATTTCTAATTTTTAGCATATATAGTATGTCTGTGTACTAGAATTTCTTGGTAGTTGGTGATTAGATTGCGTCATCTCTATCCCTCAAGATGAATTTTTTCACATTGTGCAGCGGATACGAGTCACGGGAATAGCTTCTCCACGAGTTCTTAATTTGTTTTGGATTTTGAGACCGGTTTTCTCAATTATTTCTCAATCATTATTCATATTTTCCTCAATTTATTACCCTTATTTTTAAATACTATTCTCATTTATCTCTCTATCTTTGTGCAATCATTACCCCATATTTTTAATCCTTACCTATTGATTCTTGTATCCATCTCGCGGAATGGACCATCCACTTCGGCTACATGGCCTATTTTGATGGATTATTTTAGATCCATGTGACGTAGATCATCCACAAGAAAAGATTATCCGATTGTCGTAGTTCCATTGTTACTCATATTCATCCGTAGTTTATTCTCAAAATCATACTAAGTCGTTCATTTCTTTGAGAGAAGTATAAACGAGTAATTCTGCAACTGACCTACAATATTTGCAGCTAAAACCAGGACTGAACAGGAAGAAGAACCAGTGATTTCAACGGGTTCTCCTTTATCCCAAAGGGAATTCATGATATGTGATAGCCTCCATCTTAGGGAACTTCCTGACTGAGTTTAGTGTTTTATCATGTTTTGTAGTAATATTCGGGCTACTCATGTTCGCACTATCGTTGCAAGACTCTTGTTTCTTCAAGTTTAATCAATTGAATTTCCGTTGCACCAAAAAAAATTTTTTTTTTTTTGAACTAGGCTACATGCCGGGCCCACGTAGATGCCACAAAAAAGTTGTAGTATGTGGTGACCTTCCTTACCTCTCACTGATCTTGCTGTAAGTGTGTGTCATATATACGCTGCAAGATTGCATTATATATCATACTCTAGTCAATTGCTTGGAAAGAAATATGACAAAACTATGGGACAAGAAGTGTGAATTGATCGAAATATTTTGCAACTAAGTTACAATTTTTGTTATTCCGTGTTGTTATTTTTGTATTTTTACTCGGCGAAAGTTAGTATTATTAGTTGTAGTTAGTGAGGATTTGAGCCCTAGTCAAATACATGGAGTACGAGTGCCTATTACTTGGCTATCGCTCTACATATATAACTAACTTCTTTTCAGTACACAAAATAAAACAAACTAATTTTAGAAATAATCCACATTTTTTTTAATTGGCAAAAGTTAGTACTGTTAAAATAGTTTAGCATCTTGGAAGAGCAGTGAACTACTGACATCCTTTCCCTTGGTACCTAAGTGCACTCGTGACGCTGTCGGGGTAGGCGAAATAGTCCACATTGCGGGCCCGTATGGACCACTGGACCATTCTGACACAAAAAAAGTTGGATGAGGTGGCCTTCCACCTCTTACCTCTCCCATATCTTGATGAAGGTGACATTTCTACTATGACTCTATCCTCCTAGATTTTGCAGCAAGCGTGTGTCTTATGTACTGTATTAATAATGTGGTTTTGTATAGCTGGTCATGGTCCTAACTTCACCTAGAGTGGCTGAAGGGGCGGCCCCTACTGAGTTGCTTGCAAACCACCTTTTGGATTGTCATGATTTTTCCATATCAAGCATAAAGATATACTCTGTTTGTGGGCAATGGCAACACTTTCTTCACAAAAAGCGACTGCACGAGTACACAGAGTGCTGTCCACCTTTTTATCCCTACTCTGCACCAGAGATTTTGTACTCATTTTTCTCGTCTTTGTTTCTCTTTTTGATTGGATTTTTATGGTCTAGCTATTTGGTAAGCCATCCATTGGGTTGGCCCCTACTGTGCTGTGATGCTGTTAGAGGTAAGTCAGTGTGGCAAATGATCATAAGATTTGCACTGCCTAGGAATCTTGTTCATTTCCTCAGAAGGGTATATTTTCTTGTTTTGGCTTTTCTCTCTGAGTTGCATTGAATTTGATTAAGTTGCAGGTACAAAATGCTGTGGTGGCAAAGGGTCCGGATAATCACATGGGGTGCTCCAGGCTCCAGCAGTGCTTTTACTAATTTTTCAAATTATGTGCCTTTCTAAATGGAGAGAAAGGCAGAGAAAGAAAGTAAGGCACAGGGGCGGAGCTAGAATTTTTAGTTAGTGAGGTCAATTCTTATTGCATATTGGAGTCCGGAAATTCCAAACTTATGTGCCTCTCTAAGTGTGACAATGGGAGAAAGTAGAGTCCAGAAATTCTGAACATGCGAAACCTGTATGTTTGATGAAAAGCAGTTTGAAAAAAAAATGTGAAGGTTACAACAGAATATGAATGTAACAACTCGGCTCGTTTGTACCCATCTTGGTCGGTTTAAAAACGTGAAGGATGGTTAGTTTTCCTACAAGAGCAATGTTACAAACATGACTTTAAATACAACTCCAAACACAATTTTATCCGGGGCCGTTCTATGCACATGGACCCTAACACATCAAACGGGCTCCTGAAATGGTTTTTACGGTAGTGTCTGTTGGTAATAGGGGGTTTAGGTCTTTTTGTGGTAAACATGCTTTTGCAAGGATAGGAACTGGACATAGGGATAACAGTTTGAATGGGGGAACACTAGTAAAAGCCTAAACCTATTTACCTAGATTTCCTTTGTTGAAGTCTTTCATCCCGGACAACCCTAAATGATGCTCTCTCATATTTTTGTAATTTTCTGTATTTGATGTTTTTTTCTGTTCTAAAGAGATTACTATTTCTGAAATTATTCCCACACAAAAAAAAAAAAAAAAAACCTATGGGCATGGTGTTGACCGAATGTACACCAGATTGTGTGAGACTCACCCTGGACTTCTACACAAATGATTGAAGACGTTCGATTTGTTTAAAACATGTTTTTAAGGTTTAATTCTTGTTAAAAAATCGGCTCAGTTAATTATTGGTAAGAGATTGATCAATTTATTTACTCCCTCCGTCCCTTTTATAATGTAGACATTTCTATTTTGGGTTGTCCCTTAATAAGTGTGTGTTTTGAAAAGTTAGTGGGTACATTTTCTATTTTGCCCTTAAAAGTAGATTTCTTTTTGAAAAGTTAGTGGGTATTATTATATTGATAATGGTAAGTAGTGGAAAGTAGATGTAAAAATTGATGTGAGAGAAAATAAGTTGGAATTACGGGGCAACACACTTAAAAAGGGACGGAGGGGTAGTGTTTTGTCCGTGAAGTCGCTGCTAGAAATGGAACATGTCAATTAGCATTTTTTAATGTTATCGTCTACTTCTCTCTTAAATATTCTAAAAAAGGATTGGACTATGCGTCTGGATCATTGGGAAGACAATGTGTTAGGCTGATTTTGAATATTTGTATCAATCCCATCAATAATGCTAACTGCATTTTATCATGCGGCGGTCAAGATTTGACCCACAAATAAAAGAATACTACTATCTAACAAGAGCCAAAAAAGTAAATATTTGTGGAAAAAATCATTTTTTTTTTTGTTATTCAATATGGGGAGGAGAGAGTGAGATTCAATCCCGGGATGCAGTGTGGGGTATCCAAGAACTCTATCGTATGAGCTAGCCACCACTTACCGGAAAAAAACATTTAACATCACATAAAAACTGAAATTTTATCAAGGACGGAACTACTAGTATGTATTGTACGACTCAGATGAGAATAGATACGTACAAGTTTTTCATATGCATTTGAAAGTAGTGAACGCTACTAGGTTTTGTTGTACCTTAATTATAACTAGCATTTTGCCTGTGCCTGAAGGCACATCCGATTATAATTAAATCTCAAAATTAAGTCAACTATTTTGTTCCACTTGACAAATATAGTTGGAGTCCATCAAAAATCTGTATTCATTGGTTACACATAATTATCAATCAGTTGGAAACATCATAAAAGAAAACTTCAAAATGACATACATAATTGAAAATAAAAAATATTCAACAAGCATATTTGTAACATTTTCTGCCAATTTATACACGATACCGAATGGGAGCCTTCATAAGTTATGAAAAAATGACAACAACAATTGAATTTAGCTAAAACGAAAGAGTGAGGAAGAGGGTTGGAAATATCTCAATTTTTTTGGAATAGAATCCCTTGGATTTTTTCGGAATTATTCCATCCCTTAGATTGACTTAGTACCGATCTTAGTCGTAGAGTATAAATCTTGTTTATATGGGGTTTGAATTTTGAATTGGAGAGACAAGGATCCTTGGATCAATTGAATCACAAACTTAGAATTTAATCATAGCCCTTCAATGTGCCACAGAGGACATTGTGAAAGAGACATTTTGCAAAACCGTTGTGTAATATAATATAGATTTCAAGATTATAAAAAAACATGTTAATTCGTAATTTAAAACCCGATCTAAAAGTGTAAGATGATATCTGTTTCCACACAAGGCTATTCTAAACAAAACCCGTCTTCTTAGACATACTATGAAGCCTCGTCTCGTGTATATATCATCAGCCTTCTCATATTCTGGCATGATTATTTTTCATTCTTTAGTATTCTCATGGATAAAAATCATCTTTTTAATGATCTTACAAGACGATTAGACATCGTACGTAAATGAGCACAATGTTTGAAGATTCTACCATAATACCGGTAACTCTATTTCGGTATTGACTTATAGGAGTGGAATATCAGTCAAGAGCATAGATTTATTCTTTTTAATTTCTACAATCATGGGATACATATTCTATACAAGGAAATAAGAATAACAAGAATATTTACTAACTATAAACTGCACAATCATAGGAATGTTGATTGTAGGGAATCTTGACCAAGCCATGGATTAAGCATGCAATTGGGTACATTAATACCGAGCCACATTATTGTTTAAATCATTCTGTCTATATCCAATTCATTGTAAAATTAATGTTGTATTTCACCCAAAAGTTGTGGAAAAAATTTCGTTCTTCTTGGAAGCTAAGATTCTGCCTAAATGTTCCCTTTGAACAACCTTTTTGAGAATTAAAAAAAGAACAAGAATCGAATAAAACTAATAAAATTGAAAAAATATTGCCTTAAATGGATCTATGCTGTCTAGAAGTACCAATCACATGAAATCAATGTCAAAGTTAGGCCGAACAATTAATTTACTATTAGCTATGAATGCCACAATTTAGTAAGCTTGTGATTGGGTGTTCTCGGAGTTAGAGAGGTGGTGAATGAGAAGGCGACATGTGGCGTCAAGCCACTTGATTGTTGGGCCAATAACTAGTTCGGTCAAATAGACTAAAAAATACTACAGTACATGTTTTGCATCTTTGAAGGTGATTGATTATAGAAACTTGTTTTTTATAATTCAGGTGTTTGGACCAACTAACAAGCATCTCGCCTTATTCCTTGGGACTAATCTCATCGTCTATTAGTGGAAGACACGTTTTTAAGGACGGGATGAAGTTCCGTATAAACTAACCACAATAGAGTTGATAACACCCAGAATGTAGCGAATCCAAATTATAAAAGGAATATGCTAACGTGTGCCCAATAGGCTAACGTGTGCCCAATAGGCGGACACACGTTAAGGTTGAAAAAGTGTATTGAAATGTGTGAAAAGTGTATGGGGATATGTGAAAGTGTATTGAAATGTGTAAAAAGTGTATTTGAGTGTTTTTTTTTTTTGTGTGCTGCCCAATAGGCACACGTTAGCAAGACTCATTATAAAATTATACAAACTTGTTAGCTGCAATGTTTCTGAAATCGCAATCTAAGTTTATCGGTACATGATAAGTATTTGACTTCTTGGCATGAGAATTGAGATGTGTGTTTTTGGAGTTACTATTATTAATTATGTGATTTGGTGGCCAGTCGACTAAGCTCCCAAAAGTAGATTACAACGTTTATTTACAGTAAGTCGTGTTTAACAAAGACATGCAATATGCAATTGAAGAGCCTATCACTATAGAGATATGCATTGAGTAAAACTGACCACTTTCAAGCACTATTTTGGCATTGTCTCCTGTGATTGGTTCTATTTTAGAACCACACAGTTCCAAATATTAACTAAACTCACGGTTAAATGACTAATTTTTGCACACCATCACCAATATTTTTCATTGTATCACCAAACTCTAGACTTCACCAGGAAGTCTAATTCATCCCAAGATTGATGATGGGTTGTAAAGTTTGCTGATTCTGTTGGAACTTGTGGTTCATATGGAAAGGTACCGAGAAGTTCTAATGAAGGTCAGATGCAAAGCGGAGCGGAACAGAGTGAGGGAAGCGTAGTGACCGAATGGAGCGGACCTACGGTTTTTGGGGAACCATGTAAATCTTGTTGTCGTGTTCTTTACTGTTTTCATATTCTATATTGTGTGCGTGTGATTGTTTAGCGCTATCAGATTCAATGTAACGGCATTTGTGGTGAAGTCTAACGTTTGCTGATACAAAGTAAAGTTTAGCGATTCGGTGGTGTGATGACTGATGCAGTGTAAAAATTGGTGATAGAGTGTAGAGGTTGGGCGTGACCTTTAAAATTTGGTGATGCATCGAAGAGATTGGTGATGAAATGTAATGCTTGGCGATGATGGAGTGTAAAGTTTTTGTGATGCAGTGTAAAATTTGGTAGCTTTATGTATTGTATTTATCGTTAACTTCAGTTGGCTTGGTAATGTGGCAAAGATGGTTCCAAATATGAAAGCAAAACTATTTTAGAACCAAATTTGCCTCCCAATGGAGCTTTAAGTTCTATTTTTTACTTCAAATTACAAAAATATAGCACTCCAAATGACTATCATTGGACTTTCTCTTATATCACTCACAGTTCTTCTGTACTTTTTAATTTGAAATGGACAGAAACAGCCATGCACTCACATCGCAATGACCAAAAATCATCTCTGGAACATACTTGAGTTTGAAAAGCGAGTGACCACATATAAAATTAAATCACATGTCACATTTCAAAAGGGAATTGAGAAGATGTCTAAGCAAAATATTCCTATTTTTGTGGTCACAATTACTTGGAAATTAAAACAGTAGTCATACAGTAGTTCCTTACAGAGAAGAAAGTAAATATGCTTGCATAGGTAACCAGTGACCAGGGGCGGAGCCAGAACTTAATGTCAGTGGGGTCAAATTCTTAAAGTATAATAATAAGAAAAAAAATACCAAAATGCAAAATAGAATGGAGTTAAATTAGATATCCATTAATAACATATACTCTCTGTTCCTAAATAATAGCCTCTTACTCTCTCTCTCTCTCTCTCTCTCTCTCTCTCTCTCATCATTTTGCAAATCAAAAAATGAAGTACTTCCATGTATAATTTTTTGAATCTTTCGCACCGAATTAATGTACTATCTATGAAAAAAATCAGAAAATTATACACGGAAGCACTTCATGTTTTGATTTGAAAAATGACACGACTTTTCGTGAGGGACTATCATTTAGGAACGGAGGGAGTAATTTTTATACAATTGATCCCCCAAAAAATACACTAAATTTTCAAACAAAAAGTATCTAATTGGATATACAACCTATAACCACGGCCACAACCGACCACAAAAAGCTACACTTGAATGCCAACAAAAAGTAGCTAAACAGATATCCATTTAAAACCTATAGCAGCATTTACAAATGAGCCCGACGATTTGTCATATTTTGAAATTGTAGCATAGTCTCATTTGTGATACTATAAAAAATCTCCCAGTCAATATACACAATCAAACTATCATGCAATCATTGGTCACTAATTCGGTTGCAAAGTTGATTCTTTACAATCTTCATGGCAGAAAATGCTATTTCTACTATAGCTGTGCAACTGGTAAAACTATAGTCAAAGTCGAAAGCCTGAAAACCACTAGAGAGGGTCGGAGAGTTAGAGGAAAAATGATTCGGTGTGGTAAGGAGGGCAAGTAGTGGTGAAGAAAGGCAGAGAGTTAGAAGAAAAATGATTTGGAGTGGCAAGGAGGGCAAATAGTTGGGGCAAAAGAAAACCATATACAATGGGCAAAAATACAAGATTCTAAAAATATTATACCTATCCTATTAAAATTTGTCACCTCGGTGGGGTCAAGTGACCCCGCTTGACTACCTCTCCCTCAGCCCCTGCCAGTGACCTTCAATAAAGTGGAGAACATGATACGACTTCCTAAGTAGAAACAAACATGTCCATCTCACTAAAAGAAAATACACTTTTAGTGATCACTTTCCGTGACTAACCGCGTTTTGGACCAGAGTTTTGGTTAGTTACTGTAGACTTTCGGTGGGTGTGTACTTGGGTGCTATGCATTCGTGATGTGCAGCCCTCGGACAGACGGTCTGGATGTGTATTGATTTTTTATTGATAAAAGTAAATCAAAATTAAATTAAAATTTCTTAATGCATCCAGGCCTCCCAAAACATGATTGAACGGCCGAGGAGTGCACAACACGGTGTATAGCATCCAAGTGCACAGCACCCAACCCAAGTAGGGGCTTCTCACAACTAAATTCTTAGTCACCAAAAGTATTATTTCCTGTAGTAAATCTCTATATAATGACTTGAGTGTTCTCTTGCAAAATGTGTTTAGAATTTTGTGGTAATAATGACCTGAAGCATAAGGCATAGCCTGAAGCAGTCATAGCTTTCCAAATAGAGAAAAGAGCAGAGTTGATCAATTTGTGACTTGAATTATTCTACAGACAGCAGTTGCCGATAAAACTTGTCACAGAAAGTTCATTAATTGACAAGTAGGATATTTTTGAAGAGGATCTCTCTAACGCTTCCTCTAAAATCCTAATCATGCCTTTTCTGTAATTGGCTTCTACGTCTCTAACGGTCCGTTTGTTAGCAGTCACAATTTTAGAGGCAATATAGTAAGAGGGGAGATATGTTAGAAGGGGGCATTATGATCCAAGGGTGATTAGTTATATATAAGGTTTGTTTGGATAAGGGGGATATGGATGCAATAGTGACGTTTCCGTAAATGATAATGACCTTTTTGTAACTAATAATGGCAATATGATGTAATTTTGAGGGTGCCGCATTTCTTATCACCCATCATATTTTGCTCACAAACACTAGATATTTTTTTTGAAGAGCACAAAAACAAACACTAGATATGAAGAAGGGAAAATTGCTTAACCGGCCGGATTCACAATCCCCTTCAATTGACCCCTAACAAACAAGGCGTAAAATTATTGTTGCAACATACAAATAAGTGAAGAAAATGACGAGACGTCACAAAAGTAGAAGATAGAGATGTGCAATTGAGAAATTCTAGGGTTCAGAGGACTCAGATATGGGTCTGATTGCAACTAGCACCAACACCAAACATAACCATCACTCCATTTTTTGCAAGAGTACTTCCCACAACATGAAGAGACTTCCCAAAAGGAGAGAAAGAAGTAGAGAACCAATAGGAGGTTAAGTACTTATATCTCTGGGCCCAGCAATTGGGTTGGTCATGACTCACAATCTTTGTGCATAGGTGTCACCACACCAAGCGATTAAGTCCGGGCGGGACTCAAACCCGGTCGCGACAAGTGTACCAATAAGGATCAACCCACTTGTTTGCTTGCAAATTGTGGGTACATATATGGTTATCTTATCCACGCTGAGAATTATCTCATACAAGAAAAGAAAGTAGGGTTCTATTGTGGCAATGAAACAGACATTCATAAGTGTAGTTTTCAAGGTAACTAAATGGGTTGATTCCGTCATCTTTCTGGCCTCTTCTTATAATGAAAAGGGATATTGTTTTCACACATCATAGAAACTTCTACGAGAACAACCAAATAAGCACCTGTTATTGTTTCTTGTAGGAAAATGTTAACCACAGTCCCTAGACCGGTGGATAATGTGTAAAAGGTATATTAATACCCGAGAAAAATATAATAATATCCGTGACAAATGTATTGATATCTGCGAGATGTTTGTGAAATTCTATCTAGTTTGATATTGCGTGTATATTATTCACCTTCAGGTGGACGGTGGTAAGCAAGACTCTTTTCAAAATTCTCATCGGTACTGGGGTTGCTTTTGGAAGTGAATTATCTTGTTTTCCAATTTTTAGGCTTACCTGGCTGTGCTTGTGCCCCAAAACTCTTAGTTAGATTAATGAGCTTAGAGCATCTCCAACCATGCCTTCATTCTTCATTGTGAAAGAATGAGGCCCCTCTAACCACACTTCATTTCCCTCCTTCAAAATGAAGAACCATTTTTGGTTCTTCATATATGAAGAACCACTTCAAAAATAAAGAACATTCTTCAAATAGGATTTGTGCCATTCATTTCTCCTAAAATGTGTGCATCTTTTAAATTCTTGATCCAATTCTTATAAATTTAGTACCAATAAAAAGATATTGAAAATACCTTTAAAATGAGACCAATATCCAATATTTTTAAAATAAAAAAAAATTGGTAGCAAAAAACTTGACCCACCAGCATTGAACCTTTTTGTTTTAGTTTTTTTTTTCTTTTCTGATGGCTAGAACTCATCTTGGAAAATGAAACTTAAAGTGAAGCATTGAATTTTTGGACGGGAACGAAATGAAGAGCTATGGTTGGGAGAATATTTGGAGGGGAAATTGTTGGAATATTTAGAGGGAAATTTATAGAGGAAGAAATGAAGAATTGGGTTGGAGTTAAGATGAATAGTGGCATTCTTCAAACTTACCTTTTTGATTAAAAATATTATTTTAGTTTTTCAAATTGAAGAATTGGATTGGAGATGCTCTTAGGCCCATAATGTAAACTAGTCATCTCATCCCTTGTAAGCATACCAACTTCAATTTGGGGAACTGGACCACAGGCCCACATCAGAAATCCAGCCTAACCATCCCCAGTGCCAGTTACCAATTTACCCCTGAGGTGAGCTTGAGCCTTGAACCCAGACCTCCCCAATGGTAGTTTCGTCATTTCAAGAGCACTACAAGTCTACAACTGCGGCGGCCTAGTAGAGTAAATCCATTGCTGATAGACTTTCAGTCTGCATATTTTGCTTAACATGGCATTTTCAAGTTTCAACACCATTTTCTCCATGTTGAAGTGTCCACAGATTGCCTAGCTGTGATTCATGACTTGATTGATTGAATGCGGGAAAGCGTCTAACTGGCATCGTATTTTGATGTTCTATTTCTGACCAATTATGTAATGTTAGTTTTTGTAAAGTTGAACGTGAACTTGTGCAAGAAGCTCGTTTTCTTGTCATCGCACAGCTAGAAAAAACATCTAACACCCACTCACTCTTATGTTTTGTGAGTCTCTCGTATCGTATGAGAACCTTTTTGCCATTTTTCCGAAAATATATAGCACCATCATTCTTACTCTTTCACTTTAAATTATTCACACTTTCGCCGTAAATTTCTCACCTTTTATCATAAAATTCTCAAAAAAAGTCAACAATGAGACAAAAGAACCTAAAACGTTTGCAAAAAAAACTCAAAGAGAAACAAGTCCAAAACTTTAGAACGTCCAGGTCCAATACTTGGAAGCCCTGCACATACAAATGAATATAATTTTCCTGTAAGGACTTTTGGCTGGTTTTTCAGACAATTAATATCTCCATCGTTCTCGCTCTCGTAGTAAAATTCTAAAATTCCACTTTGTCGGGGTCAAATTATCATAGTTTTACTGTATAAAATTCTCTTACTTTCATAGGGCAACAGTTAACAATGAGAAATAGAACCTAAATGTGCATCGAAAAATTACTTTGTCCACCCCAAATGCATAATCAACTATAAAAACACGTATAGTTTTCAGATCGAAAAATAACATACTCCCATGAGGTGCTTGTGTTTGCACTTTGTCTCATGGGAAATTTCAAAACATTTTCCGACGGCCGAGATCGTGTTCGGCACCAGCTGGCTATGTTTTTTTTTTTTTTTTTTTCTATAACAAAAAAGAAATTTTAGAAAACCCCGGTTTAGGTGACTAATATTTATACTTATTTAGTACTGGCCAAACCTTTCTGCTTCCAGCTCGGGAAGATCTTTGCCCTAGCTCTGGTTCGCCTCTCTCGAGTATCTCTCAGAGCTCTCTTTTGCTCGGCGTCTCTCTCCCTGGTACGTTTCTCTCTCTCTCTCTCTCTCGGCATGTTTCTATCTCTCGATGTCTGTCTTTGTGTTTTTCTAACTCACATAATGCGGGAGCGTGAAAGGAAGAGCAAATGTCTTTTGGAAACATCTAAAATTTGCGAGGGCGAGGATTGAGAGTGCGAGCGTACAACGATGACTGAAAGTGCGAGCAGAGGGTCCTACTGTGACTATTTAGGGCAGTGGGGTTTCCAACTAGGGCGGTGGTTTCATAAAGGGTATGGTTTATCGATTATTTTTTTGGGATTAATTCTCTCTGAGTATGGTTCTTGTTTGAGAATCCATTCATCCGGTACCATTCCATCTAAACACGATGAGTGAAAAAACTAGTGAAAATTCAATTGGACATTCATCAAACGCCTTTATTTGGGTCAATCCCTAAATTTCTAGGTTACACGTGTTTGAGTATATATTGCTTATATTTCATTATCTATGTTGTTATAGCAGGCTCTTCCCTAGATATATATCAGTGGAATCACCCATATCAAAATTTCAGGTTCATTCCATGCTATATAGTGTGTAGTGAATTAAGGTATACAAAATTAGGCATGTCCGATTGTTTCACATTATTAGGCGAGTTTAATTTTATCAATCTGCAGTTCTGTCAATAATAATTCAACTTGGCGAGACGCCAACATATAACAACCACAAAAATAAGAAACAAATAAACCAAGTTGCATAGTAGCCTTATGGTCATGATATTTAAACTTTCGATTCTCGAAGAACAGAGCATTAAAGTAAGGGAAAGAAATTCATTATCTTGGGAATAAAGTTGAAGGCTTTTGCCTGCATAGATGAAACTTTACTTAGAGAGGTTTTTTCTTTCTTTTATTTCTTTGCCCTTCACTGGTTTTGAATAAACCTTCTTTTTACATTTCTCATTTGTCCTCAACCCATATTTGGTTGCACATTCGTTCTCAACCCATGTATTAGCATCTATGGAGCACGGGTACCGGTATGCGGTACGGGTACTGGTACGGAATACGGCAACAACCCCAAAAAATAGGGTACAGGTACGGCTGGGGTATGACAAATTTTTTATATTTTAAGCATACTTCATTCTATTAGATGTAAAAGGTACAGTATTTGTAAAAGAGAAATAAGAAAGGGGGCTCCAGCGTAATAAACCAAAAGATGGGGTGTAAATCTGTAATTTGGCTCTCTCTTAAAAAGTTTCAAACGAAACAACGCAGTAGGTCATTTCGATTTGTTCGCCGACTCCGCCGACTGCAACTCCTCGATTTGTTCGCCGACTCCGGTGAGTGCTTCCTTTTCCTCCGGCGACTGACAACTCTTCCTCCGGCGACTTCTTCCCACACTTCGGCAAGGTTAGTTCCTCTCTCTCTCTCTCTGCAGACTGCAAACGTACCTCTCTCTCTCTCTCCCAAACGTACCCATGGCGTACCTAAAACATACGACCGTACCCGGTACGTTTTGACCGTACCCGGTACGTATTTTTCCGTACCCAAGCCGTACCCGGTACGCGTACGGCGAGTTTTCCGGCGTACAGGTGCTTCATAGATTAGCATAGATGATCATATGAAGCGCTCAATGAACATACTTAAACTTAAGAATGGATTTGAGTGAAACCTTCATTAGCATTTGCAGCATAGTTGTAAATTTAGAAGAAAAATAGACGTGTGATTGAGTAAAACTTGATTTGCTTTATTTTTTAGTAAAGAGGTGGAGGGCGATTTTTTTTAGGAAGCTTTTTACTCTGATCTGAGTTATAATTGGGTTTTGAGTAAGGAATGGAGGTGCTTGTGAATGTGGAAGGTGCAAAATGAATGGACTAAAAGTTTAGTAAATATTTAAGATGGACCTTAATTTGATGTTGGTTTTAGTCAGTGCGTGGAGGGAGTTTTGTGAGGTTTTGCACTCAAATTGGAATTGGTGTAGATTTGAGTAAGGAATTGAGATGCTTACTATTGTTAGTATGACTCATGAGTTTGAGTTTTCTCTTGGGTTTCACGATGATCGGCTATATATCCGATTTTAGACTGAAGAATATCCGGATCTCGTAGGCAGGGAGTTGTTTTATTTCTATTTGTTTAGTTTAAAGTTATGTCTCCCATTTGGAGTACTGGTGTTTGATCTGGTTTAATTTCTAATTTTCATAGGTCAGACATCATGGACGTGGACGATGATAATTCCGTTTCAACTTCAGTTACGGAACCTTCTGCTGCAGTCATTGATGGTCAAACTGTAGTCGTTGCAACTGGTCCTATTCCAATTCAACCAGTTCAGATGGCGGGACCTCCACTCGTCCGGCCTATTGCTCCAATACCGACACTGCATACCTCAATCCCCCCTCAATTGGCACCTCTCCCTCCACGCCCACCTGTTCTTAGGCCACCCCAGGCGCAGCAGAATGGTGAGGTCAGTCCCAGTGACTCCGACTCTGACCATGATGATTCAGGCCCCACTCCATCTGCTGCAGAATATGAAGTGTCAGAACAGAGCAGGCAAATCAGAGAGAGACAAGAAAAGGCAATGCAAGAACTACTGATAAAGCGGCGTGCTGCTGCCCTAGCTGTTCCTACAAATGACCTGGCTGTGCGGGCCCGTCTACGCCGGCTTGGTGAACCCATTACCCTTTTTGGAGAAAGGGAGATGGAAAGGCGGGACCGCTTGAGGATGCTCCTGGCGAAACTGGATGCTGAAGGGCAATTAGAGAGGCTCATGAAAGCTCATGAGGATGAAGAGGCTGCAGCTTCTGTGACAAGAGATGAAATTGAAGAAGACATTCAGTACCCATTTTTAACTGATGGGTCTAAAGCACTTTTGCAGGCCCGAGTAGAGATTGCTAAGTATTCTATTCCGAGGGCGGCTCTACGGCTTCAACGCGCAAGAAGGAAAAGGGATGACCCGGATGAGGATTTGGATGCAGAGATAGATTGGGCTTTGAAGCAATCTGGGAGCTTGGTCTTAGATTGCAGTGAAATAGGAGATGACAGGCCACTTTCAGGATGTTCTTTTTCCCATGATGGAAATATGCTTGCCACCTGGTAATATCTCTCTCACTGGCTTCCCACCTGGTATTTTTGTAATTGATCTGTTTATGCAGTATATGTTCTATGCACACAGTGTTGGATATGCATGGTGTTGGGACCTTTCCTATTAACTTAAGTACTTAGAACAGTTTGTGACATAATGTGGGATCAGAAGTTTGGTTTTAGGGGGTCTTGAGTTCAAGCATATCTGTTTGCATTTTGTCCCTATTTGTGTTATGTTTCTCTCTTTTGCATTTGTTTCACCTCCACCTGCAAAATGGGTTGTGAGGGAGTGTGTTATATAGCTTGATAAACATCGTTGTGCCCATTTCCTGACAATTGTTGACTTAATATACAAGATGGCCTTTTTGGGTCAAAAAAAATTTGTTTCCACTTTCCACAATCAAGCAGCCTTATTTTCTGTTTACGAGGTTGTGGCCACTCAATTTTCTAGAAATCGCTAGGCGTTAGTCGGGCGGAAGAGGCCCGCCTAGCACCTAGTGGGAACTAATTGGCTGCCTAATTATCTAGGCGTTGGACCACCACCTAGCGCCTAGGCGGAGACTTTTAGAACACAGCCACTATAATAGCTGAATATAATATTATTCTTTTGACAGTGTAAGGGGATTAACATTTTATTCTCTGGAGAAGTAGTGTACAGGGAACTTCTTCAGTTCCTCCATTGTCACTTTGCAAGTATTTCATGACGGAAGAGCCATTTCCCCCTTTAATTATAGATAGCTGTCTGATTTCTGCACTTTTTCCTCTACCCAGTGCTACTAGCGGAGTTGCCAAATTATGGAGCATGCCTCAAGTGAAGAAGGTTTCTACCTTAAAAGGTCACACAGAACGTTTAACTGATGTTGCCTTTTCTCCAGTGGACAATTACGTAGCGACAGGCTCTGCTGACCGGACTGCAAGGCTATGGAATACGGAAGGGTCTCTCCTGAAGACATTTGAGGGCCATTTGGACCGTCTAGCTAGAATTTCCTTCCATCCATCAGGGAAGTACTTGGGAACAACTAGCTATGACAAGACTTGGAGATTGTGGGATATAGATACTGGTGAGGAATTGCTTCTCCAAGAAGGTCATAGTCGGAGTGTGTATGGAATAGCCTTTCACCATGATGGATCTTTAGCCGCATCTTGTGGTCTAGATGCACTTGCTCGTGTATGGGACCTTCGTTCTGGGAGAAGTATTCTTACATTCGAAGGCCATGTCAAATCGGTAAGATAAAACCCTTCAACACTCTGAATAGTTTCTTTCT
The DNA here is from genome assembly GCA_036023075.1 of Gaultheria prostrata. Classification (NCBI taxonomy): domain Eukaryota; kingdom Viridiplantae; phylum Streptophyta; class Magnoliopsida; order Ericales; family Ericaceae; genus Gaultheria; species Gaultheria prostrata. The sequence goes on along the minus strand of JAXBDA010003967.1, from coordinate 7,476 downwards.
TCTTTTGATGTTATTGTCGTGGTTGTGGTGTGGTTTCACAAGTGGTGCTGGAGTGTAAACTTTATATGTTGACTTTACCTGTTCTCTTTTTCAGGTTTTTGGTGTCAGTTTTTCTCCCAATGGCTATCATTTAGCCACAGGAGGTGAAGATAATACTTGCCGAATTTGGGACTTGAGGAAAAGAAAATCCTTGTACGTAATACCAGCACACTCAAAATCTCTCTCTGAAGTCAAATTTGAGCCTCAAGAGGGATACTTGTTGGTAACTGCCTCATTTGATATGACAGCCAAGGTATTTTTATTTTCATCAAATAGTGATTGTGGCTTAAATAACATATCTTTGAGCTACTAGTTCATGTAATAAGTACTTGGGACTTTCTGCATCAGGTTTGGTCATCTAGAGATTTTAAGCCTGTCAAGACATTGTCCGGTCATGAAGGAAGAGTTACATCACTGGATATTGTAGGAGGTGAGTTTCTTTTAGCTCCAAGATAGCAAATCATCTGTATTTTGGAAAATGAGAACATCTAAATTTGCCATCAGCATACATCATTTGGCTCGCAGTTTCAATAGTCATATCTCTTCCACATGTAGTTTCATGGTTGCAGGCATAGCTTGCATTTTGTTTAGATAGAAATCGTAGAATACAAGATAGCATGCTTTAGAGCATATTAATCTTGCAACCTATCTTGGTATATGTGCCTGTCTGAGATGTGTGCTTGAAACTGGTGGGCGCATGGAATGCATCCGGTAGTTCTTTTTGAGGTATGCTGAAGCTAAGAACTTGATCGAAGGATGTAGGTTTGTGTCTCTATGGACTTGATGAACTATATTGAACCTTTTAGTCCATCAGGCCAAATTTTTGACATGGTCAGACTTGAAAACCCGAGGGCTATGGTATGGTAGGGTTGGGGGTAGTAGTACCCCGCCCCGATATATATGTAGACGTATGAAAAAACATTGTAACTCTTATATTTTCATTTAATTTCGAAAGTACCGTAATAAATATAAAGAATATCTTTCATTGAAGATTTAGTGAAACTTCAGATCATATTTCTTCCATTTTTTTTGTTGGGAATAGCTTGTGATGATTGGAGTAGTCATGTTCTACTTATGAATAATAGTTGCCCAGGATCAAATATGTAAGACAATTGAGAGAGGAAAAAAAAACAAAACGGTGCGGGCCGCGTAAGGGTAGTGTAAACCCGTTCCCCGACAAGTTAGGGTATGGGGGTAGATTTCCCTTACCCGGTCGGGGTAAGGGTGGGGCAGGGAGAGTATGCCACATTTAGGGTAGGGGTAAGGGTAGATCAAAACTCACCCCGTTGCCATCCCTATGTGTGTGTGGACTTCATAGTATTACTCTGCTCTCTTTATTTATCAAAAAAAAAAATTACTCTGCTCTCTCTCTCTCTCTCTCTCTCAATATGTGTGTATAGGCTTCATAGTTCTCTATTTCCAGGTCTTTAGAACTGCCAACACAGCTAATATGTCTCCGAAAGTTGGGCATTGATTCCTGTTAAGTCTGAGAATGAGGATGAATTGCTTAACTTTACTGTCAGGCTTTTAGATAAATGTATTCAATCTAGGTTCATCCAAATTGCAGAAACATAGGGGAAAATCTATTAGGAAAAATACCTTAGTAATTAGTATTTCACTGAATGAAGCTTATACTTGGTCACTATAGTTCAGCTAACAAATGGACTCTCAATGCAATAAATCTGAAAAACTTGGTCACTGTAGTTCTTATATGTTTGGTTTATATTCGAAAAGTTTAAGATTACCTGCCTTCTAGATTTTGGATATATAACATGGCGTGTTACTAAATGCTCACGGTGCAGATGACCAGGTTTGGGCTTGCCCTTAAATGTTTCCTGATAAGCCTAGGAGTGACAAAAGAAATAAAAAGCTCTGTTACGATTGTAGGCAAATTATTAACACTTTCCCAAAGAAACAAAGCAAACCTGGAGTAGGGTGTTGGGCCTCACAAGAAAACATTTTTTCCAAGGTTACCTTCGTTTTTAGGCTGACTTTGTGGGAGTACCGATAGTCATCAAACGCTGCATCATATACTTGTGTTACCAGGCGGTGATAGTGATTGGGAATCTGGGATCACGGAGTGCTTACCCACGTTGTCCAAACCGTATTTGCAACTCAATAGGACTTCTTGTAGTTGCATCTTATGCCTTCAAAATCTCCCGTATTTTTTTGCCGAATTGGAATATGATTTGTACTAGGATTTTGAGCTTCATGCTTTTCTTGTTCTGAAACTATAAATGATATGTTTACTCTAGTTTTTTTTTTTTTTGGCTCAGTGATATGTTTACTCTAGTTACTTTAGCAGGACTTCTGTATTGGTTCTCAGTTACTCACTAGTGTTATTCCTCTTATGGTGGCAGATGGACAGTGTATTGCAACTGTGTCAAGTGATCGGACAATCAAACTATGGTCGAGCAGAAACAGTGGTAAGGAGAGAGACATGGAAATCGACTAAGATCAACTTCTGAATCTTCAGTGTCTTGAAGATCTGATACTGCTGGCCACTTGATTCCGTGATTGAGCAGAATTTGTTAAGAGGAATCCAATAGGAAGCGCAAAGTATATGGAGTAACTTTAGCAGCCGGAATTCCAACTCGAGTAGTCTTAAATCAGGTGGAGAAAGGGTTAATCTATAGAGTTTGCATCAGGTCTATGATGAACTTGCACTTTCGTGTGTAGGATTGGCTCTATTTATTTGATTTGATCATCACTGCTGCTGGTTTTTGTACTTACTGAAAAGCCATTCCCACTTCCTTCCATACTTTCATAATTTTCCGAATACATTTCTCATCTTAAATATGCTTCCAATTTCTGGCCTTCATCACCTCCTCTTTTCCCTTCAATTACTTATTAGCCCACATATACCAGCCAATAGTGAAAGAGAGAGGGGTAATAACACTATAAAATCTTTTACTTTGTAATCCATTTTTTCTATCCAAGACGAGAGAGAGAGAGAGAGAGGCTGGCTGAATGGCAGGCCATCTTCTCCGTTAGCATATTGGTAATTTAAAAACTAGGCTCTACTTGCAAATTTAAAGATTTTTTTGACTCAACATTTCCTTGTAAGCATTGTTATTTATTTTGGGCTCTCTTTGTACCACTTGTCACCTCTACGGTCATTCTCATGAAGAGTCACTCTACAATAATATATAAGACTAGCAAGCGAAACCGTGTTATGCACAAAGAGTACAATAGTACAAATAAAAAATTACAAGATTGAAGAATTAACATATGTATCTGCTCTTGTTACAACTCTTAAGACTAAAATTTCTCCTCTGTACGATTTTCTGAAAAAAAGTAACAAAAAAAAAACCTCGAAGTAGCAAAACTAATTGAATTGATGATGCATAATAATAAATATTTCTCAATCACAGAAGAAATACAAGAATCGAAAGGTATAAAAATTCAGTAAGAAGGGAAGAGGTACCTTTAAAGTAGGGCTGTAAAATTAGCCCCATGGCTGAAAACCCAATTGAGCCCGTTGAACTTTAGTTGGGCCCAGGCCCTATTTTAGTCTGGACCTAGGCCCCACCAGATTAGCCTGGCCTTTAGCCCATAAAAGCCCATCAAAGGTAATCTATTGTCTATAAATTTATATCTCAAAGTTTCAAGTAGATTATTTTAATATTTTTCTTATCCAAAACTATAGCGTTTAATTCGAAATTTTTACTTTTGAGATAAAATCCCAAAATAATTTGTGTGTCATATATTGGTGCTATGTTGTCCACTCTTTTGTTATTGGTGACAATTTTGTGATGCACCATCCATGGTTTATATAATTGAAAAAACAAATTCGTTCAATACCTTTTGCCCATTGTACATTCAATTATATTTCATGCATTTTGTATTAAAATTGTGTAAAGTATGTTAAAGTCGTGCAATAAAACACTTCATTCAAATTAAGTAGTAAAAAAACTATATGGTCTCATCATTTCTAAGTTATTAAAATATTTATTACATTCAAAGATGAAAATTAATTATAGTTTACTCCTACGAAAGAAAGTGAAAAAAAAAGAGGCTCTATATAACCAATGCTCGAGCCCTTAGCCCGAATATGCAAGGGCACGGGTTGGGCTTGGACTTAGGTATTTTGATATGGGCGGGCTCCACCAGGGCCCGAATTTTGACAGGAACCCGACGGACATGGGCCAGGCTAGCCCAAAGCTGATGATTGAAGGTTCGGGTCGGGCCAACTTCAAAGTGATCGATAAACAACCATAGATGTTACCCTATAGATGAGGGTTCCTTGGTCTGCATGGTGCTTCTTGCGGCTTTTGAAGACGAGATCAGTGTGGCTCCCATCGAGTTTCCACTGTTGGGTGGCTTGGTCTTTGTTTAACGGTGTTGGTTGAGCTTCCACGGCAGATTTTGAGTTGTTTTGCATCACCGTCCGTCACTCCGGTGGGTTGGCCAGTGGTGGCAAATTGGTGATTTGTTTGGTGGTCTTTTGTCTAAAATTGGTGGCTTGTGGAGGTCGGCGGTGGTGGGTTGAAGTTTTTCTAGAGATTAGGTTTAGGTTTTGGGTTTTCCTTTGGTTGAACCTGGCCCACTTTGTATGGGTTAGGCCTTTTATTTATTGTGCATTATTGTTAGATCTGGGCTTTTAGGCCTGCAGGTGTCATATGGGCTTTATTGTTTGTATCTGGTATGGCCCGCTTTGGGCTTTTAGACCATTAGGTGTTGGGCTTCGCTCCATTGGATGTTTTTTGGGTTGTCCCATCAAGAGTTTTAATTTCTCCAACCCTTTGAATGGACTCCCCTTCCCTCTCCATCTACTTGATGTACCCTTATCAAGTTTCTTCAAAAAACATGTTTCCGATAAAATAAAGTAAAAAAGATATTGCCCTATAGATGGTCACGTTGTCTAAAAATGTTGCCAATTTGCCATTGTAGTTTCTGATGTTTTCAAAATGAAACAGAGATTAACAGATGCTAAAAATCAAATACCAAAAAAATACTCAATAACCCAGTACAATACAATAATAAATAGCATATTTGCCGTAAGAGATAAATCGATACTCTTACTCATAAGCATTATTAATTCAGTATATATGATTACCAAATCTAGTTGAATGGATATCAAAGTTCCAATTGGAGAATATGAACTGTGGATTGATACTATATGCTACTCTTTTGCATGATATTGGACACGTCAACATAACAACAATAAAAGTAAGCAAAGAAACTAAAAAGTCCAAACAATAAAAGAATCGTAAATGCTAAAAAAATAGGAGGAGGATTGGTTGTGTATAATAAGGGATGACAAAGAGCACGTAATGACAATAAGAATGACACTAACCTTTTATTATTTCTTCAATCTCAGTTTGGTCCATGTTGTCAAATAATCCATCTGTTTCGGCTACGACAACTATATTATTGCAGAATGGATTTTCGTAAGGAGGGTTGTGGGTGCGACAAGTGGCATGAATTGATTAGTTTGTCATGTAAGATTTTGGGTGAAGAATGTGACATAATCATGTACAGATGTACTACAATTTTTGAAATTCAAACTCAAGGTTATCAAGGAAAGTAAACTTTAATTTTGGTTGCAAATCAACATGGAACAAATCGAATAAAAAAGGAATCTATATCATGGGCAACACGGTTTTTTAAAATCCTCAAAGGAATTTTGGAGATTCTTTATTTACAAATCGTTAGGGAAATGATTTTCCCCACGTCCAAAACTTTTCTCTCCAAAGCTTCGAAAGAGGAATCTTCAACTTAAGGAGAAGGATGAAGCAACCTAATGGGCAGCGTTGAACATGCTCACCCTAAGTAACTGATTTCCTCACTGCTAAATACATTTTTTTGGAGGATCGGCATGCTGAAGAATGAACATGCTCACCCTTTTCCTCCATCGGATAGTAAGATTAATGGGCTAAAGATATTATTTCTGCTTTACGTATTGAATCTTTGATCTTTTCCTTTTGATCATTTGTCAGAATGAGTACCAAGGCCAGAACAGTCCATCACCATAATGTGTCGTGGAACTAAAACACAATCGTGACAGTATCGCCACCCATAGCTAATTGGGGGCCTCAATTTTGGGCAAAACTTGAGGGGCCCGGTCTACTAGGCCTATGTCTAGGACCGGGCATGCAGATGAATGAAAGCATATAAGTAGCGAGGCATATGCGTCCATACATAAACTGATGTTCTAGAATTTAAAGGAGAATTCTGATAGTTCCATAAACGAGAAACAATAATACAAACAAACAATGTTTTAATGTTCTAAAATCGATGTAGAATTCCTTGCAAAGAAAGAAACAGGGGTTTTTGTATTAAATCATCAAACAGAAAAATGAAAAATATACAGAAAATTATCATAAATGATGTCAACAAGCTGTGGGCCTATCATCTAAAACAAGGAAGACCTATACATGCTAGTATCTAGCAGAGTTTTACTTGCCATCAAATTCCTCAGTTTTACAAGTGTCATACAGTTCGATTTGGTTTTCAATTTTTTTTTTGTTTGTTAAGCGATCAACTAGCAACATTGCTATGGTATTCCTTGAGAAACACAACAATGACGGTGATATCATCCACTTTGCCGCCTCTGCGATGGTGGTGCCCTGCTTTTCTAGCCGCTCGAGCATACGGAGTATCGGCGTACTTGTCGAAAGAGTTGTACAAAGCAAGGTTTGCAATGCTCTCAGCCAGTTGTTGTGGATCTGAATCTTTTTGATCTTTTGCCAAACATCGCATTATTATTTCTTCAAGCTCAGTTTGGTCCATGTTGTCAAATAATCCATCGGTTCCGGCTACGACAATGTCCCCTGCTTCCACTTCCAATTCCAATTCCTATTAAGTCAAAGAAGAATATTTGAGGAAACTTGGTATAAGAGTATGGTAACCAAAGATTTTAATATAGCAGCAGCAGTTTGCTTAACTAGAATAGTATGTGGCATCAAAGCGGTCGTGAATTTTTTACTATTATTCTTTGGCTATAAAAGCTTATGTTGGAATTTTTCGATGTGAATGAAGTTGGGCATTCGGAGGTCTCAACTCTCACGAGACAACCGAAAGACTCCTTGCGGATTTTTCGAATCTAGACATTGGGTGTTTAATACTGCGCGGCTGGTTAATACCGATGATCACCCGCATGATGGCAATATTCATTTCCAGCAGTTTTGTGTATTGATTTCCTGCAAGCAGGAAGCAGCTCAAAGGAAATTCGAATTGCCTACAACATATTTCGGTATTCGTTAATTGTGTGAGATAGAGTCAGACGAGTTCAGTTCGTCAAGGCGGTTGTCGGTGGTGTTCTGCATTTGTGGTCTAACTATTTTATTTTGAGAGATAGATACTGGTGCATCTTGCAATACCCTTAGTAAACGGCAAATCTGTTTTAAGGAGACTGCGATTCACAAGACTCCAAATTCGTTTTGTATTTCGTTGTTATAATTTGTATATTCACTTTGATGTTAATGGAGTTGT